>JANHFL010005757.1:55563-68736 GCA_032468155.1 Oxyrhabdium leporinum | reverse complement strand
TTTTTATATTTTTATATTTTATATGTAAACCGCCCCGAGTCCTCGGAATGGGGCGGTATATAAATTTAATAAATAAATAAATAAATAAATAAATTGTTGACTTGGTAGCTGCTGATTTCTGTCCCCATTCTTAAAATATCTCCTGGAGTACTGTATTTAAAATGTCATACCATTTTTTGTCATGTGGTCCCAATGCTGACAAAAGGCAAGCCTTCTCCCACCTCTTCACACCCCAATACTTTTCATTTGGCTCAGTGGGCTCATTTGGGGACCTGCTAGCTCACCATTTCTCACCTGGAAGTTTCCAATGAGCTTCCTTTGTTTCTTCATCTGTGGCAGTCTCTTTTCATAATCACCCTTAACAAATTATTTATTCTGTTTGCACAGTTCCTCTGTTTCTGTATCAATGGGTTCCAGACTTTTAAGCGATTTTTATGATCTCTTTGAAAAAAGTAAATATATGCTGAGTATCATATTGTAGACATTGGTTGGCTTTCATCTTGTTCTTTAGCTTAATATGGAATTTGAGCTTGAACAGTCTGTGATCTTTTCTTTAGCTGCTCTTGGCCATGCCTTTCATGTTATAACTGAGCTCCTTCACCTCTTTTTAGCAATAATGAAGTCAATTTGATTTCTATGTATTCCATCCAATGATGTCCATGTGTACAGTCACCATTTTAGTTGTTTGAAGAAAATGCTAGCTTTGAAGAAATAACTGAATTTTCAGAATTTGATGAGCTTGCTTACTTCATTTCAATTCCTAAATCATATAATCCCAAAACATTTTCTCCTTTACATTTCCAATGTTGGCATTCCAGTCTTCGACAACACATCATGCATATTCTATCAATTTCAAATTGAACTTGATTATCAAACCCACCAGATTCGGGTTTTTTCTGGATCAGTGTTTCGCCTTAGATCATTGTTACATTGAGCAGTTGTTCACAAAGTCTATTTGATATTATTCAGTCATTGATTGTACTGTATTCAAGTATTGTTCTTGCTACATGACTATAAAAGCAATCCTTTTCTTTCTTTGTTATTCACATCCTGAATAGTAAACAGTGTGTCATCTTCTGACCAAAAGGATCCAATTCTAGTCTAACAAATTCGCTGATACTGAAGATATCAATGTATAGTTGATTCCTTCATCTTTCACAGTGCTGAGCTTTTCTGTGTTCATGTTTCTTATATTCCAACTTCCCATTGTAATTCTATCTGCAGGTTTGGATTTTCCCAAAGGCTTTAATCAAGCTATCTCATAAATGTCATTAGCATTCTAAAAGATCCTTAGTTCTACTTCGGTAGCAAGTTGACTACAGTTCAGTCTGAGAGGCCCATCATCCAGCACTATATCTTCGATCATTTTATATTTCCTATACATGTGGTTTTGTTGGTAAAAATACAGAAATGGTTTACTACTGCCTTTCCTCACTCAGTACAAATTGATCCTTTTGTTCTTTTCCCTAAACTGGTAATCCACTTCTAGTATCTTGCCACATTGCTGCTGTCCAATATAAGTGCCTGCGTACTTCATTGGGCAGATGGGATAACTTGGATGACTCAGATGGGAATAAATATTCCTGGAATCCATGTGGCATGCTCTTCGTTTATTCCTCCTGGGAATAGCAATAGCAATTAGATTTATATACCACTTCATAGAGCTTTACAGCCCTCTCTAAGTGGTTTACAGAGTCAGCATGTTGCTCCCAACAATCTGGGTCCTCATTTTGCCAACCTCGGAAGGATGGAAGGATGAGTCAACCTTGAGCCGGTCAGGATCGAACTCCTGACAATGGGCATAATTAGCCTGCATTACCTCATTCTAACCACCATGGCTCTCCATGGAATACCTCCTGGTACATTGTTGTTAGCTTTGGGATATTTTCCTCAATAAATAAATAAATAAATAATATTTTGACTGATTTGCTTAAATGCTGTATCTAGTTTTATACTTTGTGTGGAGAAGAGATAACATTTTACATCATTTTATGCAGAAAGATTGAATATTCAAAAGAGTTCTCAAAGTTTTACATACCTGTCTCTCTCCCACTCTCCCTCTCTGTCTCTGTCTCTCCCCCCTCTCTGTGTATGTGTGTGTATGCATACACAAACACACACAATGCAGAGTATTTGATGTATCTTTATCATTGACTTGCACCATAAATTGAATTGCACAATCTTTTTTGTTTTCTCTCTCTCTTTCATTTCAGCCTACATTTCAAATGTTTTTTTTTATACAGAGCACCTAATAATTTCTAAATCTTCATTAACATATACATCTTGTATTTTCCCATTGCTATATTTGTCTTTATCAGTTGATTTACAGTATACTCATTTGTTTTCTTTTGAACAGCCAAAGACAAATCTGAGAAAATATTTGCTCTGGCATTTGTTAAATTAATGCGATATGATGGAACAACACTACGAGATGGAGAACATGATCTTATAGTATACAAGGTATTATCTTAAGTATATGCTATAACACTTTGAGGAGCCAACAACGTAAGGATTTTTTTTTGTTCAAAATAATATAGAAGAACAATTTATTACCTCAACAGATCCGGGCACAGGAATATATATTAGAAGGAAGAGCAAAAGTTGTTTTTCATGTAGGTATCTCACTAAAAATCAGACATCTCATTAAACAATTCAAGTTTTTATAATTTAAAGTTTTTGGAATGTTTCACAACTTAAACTACATACTGTTCAGTAAGTGAAGTATTTCTCTTCTTCATTCCCTCCAGACTTAGTATGTTATATTGTTGGTGATTTACCACTGGAGTTGAAACAGTGTTAATATTGCTCTGTGACATTTTGATTTACTTTTCAAGGTGGTGAAGGCAGTGAAGAAGACGTGCAACCAACTATGACACTGTTAAAAATGAAATAAATGGTTAAAGGTGTCTGTGTTTAAGTACAGCGAGATGTGAGTACTGTAAAAATTAATACATATTTTGTTCTGGAATAATGTTGCAGGCAGAAGCAAAGAAGCTGGAAGATTTTTCAACATATTTAAGCTTGCCCTCTACTAAGCTGGAATTGGAAGAGAAAGGTCACTCCATGGCTGGCAAGGGCATGCAAAATCTTGGAAGCTGTACCATTAGTAAAGATTCATTCCAGATCTCTACTCTTGTCTGCTCAACAAAACTAACTCAAAATGGTAGGGATGATAATACAGTTCCAGAAAAAAAAAATCATTCAGTTTGTGTGTTGTAAGGATTAATGCTGACAATTTCAGTTCTGAGTCACCCTTTTATTTTTGGGCACCGAAGGCATTCAGAAATAAAATACAAAGTATTGCATATTTTATGCAACCCGGTCAATTTTTTGGAGTGCTTTTTGACGGGACCTTATTTGAAGCATCTAAAAAAAAAATAGAGACTGTATGAACCTTCTAATAATTTTGGACTTGCATCATAGCTGACCTTTGATCATGCTGGTAGGATTGGTGAAGAACTACATGTTTAACACAAATACAAATGAAGAGAAGGGGAAAATGATGGAGATTAGATGCTATCTGTAGCTTAACAAATAAAATAAATATGAATACATTGTGTTAGAGATGCCAGGGTTTAGGTATATCCACATCTATAAGAAAAATAGAAGAAAAAATGACTATTCATATTTTGCTATATAAAATGCATATAAGTTTTCTTGTTTTGAAGGTCACATGTATGCTTTAAACCATTTATCAGTAATTTCCTGTAAAATTATGCAGCAACTAAACGTAAAAAGATAATTAATATCTTAAAAATTCTATTGTTTCTTCCAGAGTTTAGATTAAATTGACTGGAGGTGTGGTTTGTTGTCAGGAAGCAATAGAGATGGGAAATTTATAGTTCACAGTAGAGATGCAGCTCATGGCATTTCCCTTTTCGCTTGCCAGTTTCACACTCTTTCCACAGGCTTTACACTGTCTTCCCAGCTAGGGAATAACACTCAGCAAGAGCTGAAGCAGCAGCTGCTTGCACACAAAGAGGTTTTTCCCCTGCCCCCCATCTTTTCTATATAAAACAGAGGGGATACAGAGGAGTGTCTACAGTTTGTGTTGGACAGAGCTTTCAGCTCTTTCTAAAACCCATCATCTAAGATTGTCCATTGAGGCAATTCAGCCTTCGGAGCTCATTAATATTCTGAATTAAGCTTCAATCGTAATGCATCCATAGAAACTGGAAATTGTTAGATTAAATATCATGTTTTCTACTCCTACTTGGCACACATCTCTTGAGGAGTGATATAGATCAATAAAGATGGAAGGATAGTGGAGAAATGTTATACACCTGAAATGTCCCAAATATTACAGTGCATTTCTTTCAGCCCCACGTTAGTGTCACTGTTGATGATTTCTTTCACCTCCATAATTATTTTTTGAATATTATTCATTATTTTATTTTCTCCCGGCTTGTTGGGATCATTATAGAAAACAAATCTGAAGAAACATATTTGCATAACAGACAATGAATTAAGGAAGTGGAATAAAAGGAGTCCTGTTGCCTCTCTGATAAGCTTGAAATGATATAGAAACAGGAAAAACTGGGGGGGGAAATCCATTAAAAATCATTTTAATAAATTAGGGAATGGTTCTAAGTTGTTCAATATAACAAGTATTTAGAAATTGATATACAATGTTATTACCTGGACAAATTGAATACTTGAGTAATGGAAGGAGGAAGGAATTTCATATTAGAACATCTTTTTTGGAACTGATCTTAGTATCTGCTGCATATAACTACATTTAATTTAAAACTTTTTTTTAATTTCATCTCCAGAATGATTTGTAAGAAATGCAAATCTTAACTAAATTATAGCTTTGTAATTCCCTTTAGTGTACTAAAGCTGATAATAACTGTAGTGATATTGCTTTTATTGGTAGGCAATATCATATTGATTTTGGAGAATTATTTCTTTGTTTTTGAAAATCATTTTTAAGTTTTTTTTAGTTTATCTGGAACAGGGTAAAGTGAAGGAAGTAAATCATTAGATGATGAACTGCCTTTATTTAAATGTATCTCATTTATCTATTTGACTAGCATGACACTGGATTGCAGGAATTCAAAATCAACATGTGAAATGGTTTGCTTGCATGTTTTCTCCTGTTCCAGAAGAGATGGGTGTTAATAGATGATTTCTATATTCATATATGTGTTATATACGTCTAAAATCTGATAACTAGACTTATTAGTCCTTGGGCTACATCTGGTACTTTACAAGATATCTTTTGGCCAAAAGTACTTATCCTCCCCAATGATAACATGCTGAAAATGTATTTTGGAGAGTTCCCTTAACATTCTGCAGCTGATTTGTGGGATGGCATGGGAGAAGATTGTATCTCTTTCTGTCAGTCGATAAACATTATACTGTAAGATTCAGATAAACATATGTAAGATCGCAGCTGGTAGGAGTTGTTCCAGTCTTTTTCTGCTATTATATTTTATGTATGATAGTATTATTCAAGTTTTCTCCCTCTTTTTTAGTGGACTTACTGGGACTTTTGAAGTGGCGATCCAACACAAATATACTACAACAGAATTTAAGGCAACTTATGAAAGTTGATGGAGGTGAAGTTGTTAAAGTAAGAAATATTTTTGCTTGGTGGGGACGATCGGCAAGGATTATTGATATGGAAGGAGCAGCATTTTTTATTTTTATAGTATGAAATATCCTGCTCCTTGTTGCTAGTAAAATGAAATATCCTACAGGTGGTCTTTGACTGAAATTTATGACGGATTTCCCCAAAAGTAATTATGACACGGTTCCGAAGTACAGATGGATGTTCTCCCGCCCCATGATTGAATTTTGGGCATTTGGCACTCAGCCCACTTTTACTGAATGAAATAAAAGCATCTTACTGCTGCATAGACTTATTTTCTGTTATCCCACAGTTTTAAGACATGGAATCATGGATTTAAGTTATAGCAAATTGCCAGGCGAAGAACAACTTCCATTCCTGTATCCAAAGCAATACAGATTATTTAATCAGTTTGTCTTACTATGAACTACTGAAAACAGGCTGAAGCATGTGCAGACCCTGAATGAGGGTGGGGATTGTGCATTGGCATGCCGGCGGGGAGGCATGCAAAGTATGAACTGAGAAGGTGGGCTTTTGGAAATGCAGTATTGGGTGATGCTGTGATGCTCAGCCATTGCTTCCTGCAGTGAGGGAGCTCTTCTTGTCAGGTGTGTGTGTGTGTGTGTGTGTGTGTGTGTGTGTGTGTGTGTGTATAGGAAGCCAGATTACAGTTGAATGTTAATCAATTGCCTAATCATAAGGTCAGTTTGACAGTGAAACTAATTGCACCAAAAATGGTGAAATCCCCTTCAACGGAAGCTATAAGCCATCTGTGGGGAATGCTGAAATTGAATTCCTGCACTGAACATGGGTCTAGATTCACCAGTCTCAGATGCTCCTTCCAACTCTACAATTCTACAAGTATGTATATTTAGTCATACAGGCAACTTTATGACATGTCATCATTTGTTCAGCAACCTTGTTAAGGTATGATGGTGCTGAATACATGGTGGCTATGACTGGTCATCAGAATTTTAGCTGTCCGAGCAATCCAACGATCACATAATTGCAATTTGAATCCTTGGCAACTGGTTCACACTTATGGCTG
Organism: Oxyrhabdium leporinum; assembly: GCA_032468155.1. Classification (NCBI taxonomy): domain Eukaryota; kingdom Metazoa; phylum Chordata; class Lepidosauria; order Squamata; family Cyclocoridae; genus Oxyrhabdium; species Oxyrhabdium leporinum. Next base: position 62,116 of record JANHFL010005757.1, on the reverse strand, counting down.
ATGGTAGCACTCCATGGTCACCTTATCATCATTTGCAACCTTCTCTGCCTGCTTCTTCATTTGGGAAGCCGCCAAGGAAGGTTGCAAGTCTCCCCCACCTGTGCATTCTTTTGCAGTCCACTATGCCCATGTCAGTCACTCATAACTTATCCTTCCTGACCTGTGCCACACCTCTTGTGCACCATCTCATACCTTCCCTGAACTGTGCATATTCTCACACCTTTGTAAACCCCATTATTGACATGTAAGTTATTGAATCCTTGGTGGAACGTTGCTAATACCTCATTTGATATGATAAAAAGACCTCAAGTGAAGAAGATACTATTAGGAACAGAATGTAAGAAATCATACATATTAGATATGAATGTCTGTGACTGTGTCATTAATATACATTTTACAGTATAATATACAGTATACATTTTCTCTTTAAAAATTAAGTCTGAACATATATCAAGTGTGCAGAATGTGGTAGTTACATATGCTGATTTGCAGCATATATGGTCTACATTCCATCTTTGTGGTAGACATTGCTATAAAGAATCTTAAAATCTATGCGGTCAGGACTGGGTTTCCTCAAAAACAGCTGTTATTCTAGAAAACTACAATGTCCTTGAAACACCTTGGAGGCTGATGGTATATAGTCTGAGTTCATCACTTTCAGTGTACCTCCTTAATTTCATTTTCCTTTGGCTATGATTTTTATAGTCATATTTCTCTCTCTATATGAACATAAAATGTATCCCTATATATACTTTTCTTGGGACAGTGTGAATAAAGGATTTTTTGTTTTATTTTCCACATAAAATATTAATATAACCATCACTGTTAAACCAGTAGGCATATAATTACTTTTTAGACAAAGTTGTTTTTGAATATCTGTTATAATATTGACCGTAATTTTTTTCCAGTTCCTTCAAGATACACTGGATGCTTTGTTTAACATTATGATGGAAAATTCAGAAAGTGAAACATTTGACACATTGGTGTTCGATGCTTTGGTAATATATATGCATATTATATATGTATACAAAAACGTACAGAAAAATATATTGCTTTATAGTGATTTATTTCATTTAATATGTCGCCTGTAAGCAGTAAATCTTCTATGAATCTCAAGTCTTCTCCGCAAATGCAATCATACTACTTTCCAAGGACTTATGGTATTATTGACTACGTGAAATACTGTTTTGGACTTTATACCATAGACGTAATCTTAAACACACAAGTTTTGTGAACTTTCACTTAAATAAAATAAATAGTAACAGGCTGAGAAACCCATAAAGACTGAATCTTCAGTGTATGCTACTTCCTAGGATCCCTGACACACTGCCTTTGGGCATTTACGTGAATCCAGGCATATTTCTTAGTACCCATTAGCATCACCTGGGACAGAACAGCAAGATTCAGCAAGGCTGAAAAGCCTCTGATATATTTATAGCTATATTAAAACTATAGATTTTTAATCACAACTTTTGCTGTGATTATTTCATTTAGTTTAGATGGCAAGCCATCATATGTCTGGTTTGGGTTTAGATGGTATGAAAAACCAACTACTTTGAATGTTAAACTATGGATTATGGTGTAGTTTTATGGCACAAGGACTTACTCAACAAACCATGAATTAGCAAGAACTAGGAATCCAACCAGTATTGTCTGCAGAGGAAAGGACTGTTATGGCTTCCAAAACAGCAGATTATTACCCAAATTATCGATGTAATAAATTTGTCAAGTTATTCCTGTACATACTGTAATTCCATTCCAGGTCCTAAAATAAAAGCAAGTTTAGTGAGGAAAAATTGTTCAAAGGGATAAATTCCCTTATATATCAAGAGACACAATAAAGTCAAATGCCATGGATTTTCAAATAGCAAGAATTCTGTTGTGCTGGCAATTACAGATGACCTTCATAGGTCAATGTTTCAGCAACATAGTCTGTATTTGAAGACAATTGGTAAAGCCTCATTGTTACTCTCAGTTTAGATCTATTCAAAATTGTACTTTAAACTCCTCCCCTTAAATTTAATATATGGAAGTGAAATTCTATCGGCAAACTATGTTTTACAGATGGAACTCTCTTCTATTTTTTTTTAATTAAAAATTTAAATATTTGAAATGTACTTTCAAGATAATGAATACCCTTTCCCATTGAACAGGTTTTTATCATTGGACTAATTGCTGACCGGAAGTTCCAGCATTTCAATCCTGTTTTAGAAACCTACATTAAGAAACATTTCAGTGCTACTTTGGCTTATACGTAAGTGGTTAAATAACTATGTCATGGCTGAAAATTAGTTATTTAAATAGGAGGTAGAAAAAGTCATTATCATATATGCTTATATTGTTTTATAGGTTGTCTAAGCTAGTTTGTTGTCAAATTTACTATTCTGAGGGCCTCTTAGATTATTAGTAAAAGATGTTCATCCAATTCTCTAACAGTCTTACTTTCTGGACAATTTGAGTAATCTCAGAATTAAAATCTTTTTTGTTCTTGTTCTGGGCTTCTTATCTGGGAGATATTTTTGTGTCTATAGCCAAGTAGTTCATATATGCAGGTATGATAGATTACAATCATAGAGTGCAGGTATGATCAAAGAGAAAGGCTTTCCATGATAACTAGAAGATGGCACTGTGCCTGCATTGGCACATGAACTTCCTCTGATCTTAGTAATCAACCACATAAGTTAAGGGTGAATGTAGTTTGTGATGAATCCTATACTTGAATTGTCTAGGTTCTTGCATATTATAAGAATAATCTTGAACTAACACACATAGTTGCTATGGAACTCAAGGGATTTACTCCCTTGTTTCTAATCAGGGGATTTATTCCCTTGCTTGGCAAGAAGACTCATTGAATATCTTTGCTTTGCTCTTTGCTCTACTTGCTTGGTATGGGTGCTGGGAGGCCTGCTGTCATCATCACCCAATTCCTCCAGTTGTTCAGGAGGTGCCTGTACTTGATCAGCCTGTGGTGATTGTTGGCTTTGTGTCTCCTGAGATTGGCATTTCACAAGATCTGCTTGACCAGTTTCTTAAAATTAAAATTCAGACTCAGCATCTGAGTTTTGGGCTATGACAACTGTAGAGAACCATAAAGATATTCTTCAAGAAAGTATGTGAAGATCAGTACCAAAATATGAACTCAGTCTAGAAAAATGAGAGACAGATAGTTCTCACTTACCAACTGCAATAGAGACTGGCACCCTATTGCTAAGCGGTGTGGTTTTAATCTTCTTCCTATGAAGCTGTTTGTGCCATTTTATTTCTAAATAAACACTATAAATATGGGCGTTATTCTAAAACCATTGTTTAAAAAATCTTAATAAAGAACAATATTTTAAAACCATTTGTATTATATCTAGAAATGTCTTCACAGTAAACAGAGAAAACAACGAAAACAGGCCTTCATACTGCATTTACTGGCTTGTCAAAATGTGAAAAAAAAATTCAGTCTGTGTCATGGAGAAGTTTAACTTACAAGTGCTCTGACATTTGTGTGCAAAATGGATGCAGCTTTGTGAGATTTTCTTTAGTATTGATCAAAAAAACTAAGGCATCTTTTTATGTCTTCTGATTCTCTATTGAAGGTCTTTCTTTTTACATTTCATTTTCTCTTTTTAAAAAGATTTTTTTATCCTGCCTTTATTATATTTAGCGTATCTTGAGTTCTCTTTTTATTCTTTATTTTCTTCTATGTCTGTGAGAGTTCTCTGAACACAAATCATGATGATACTGTATGCTAGTACAACTTATTGTATGTACAATCTATATTTTTCTTTTTCTCAGAAAACTGACAAAAGTTTTAAGGACTTATGTGGACAATGCTGGTGTCACTGATCAACTATTCAAGGCTATGAGATCTTTAGAATATATCTTCAAATTTATTGTGCGATCAAGAATTTTGTTCAACCAGTAAGTATTATAACATCTTTATCCATAATGTATCCTTCAAAATACTTGTTTTTAAAATGATGGTTTTATATAACTTTAAATAATATAAGATGTGATATACAATAATCTTTTGTGATATACAATAATCATCACCAGTTTCATTAGTTGTAGATGAAATGAACATTGAATGTTTAGCATTGGATGTTGGTCAGTTCTTTTCTTGCTGACTAATTGTTAACTGTTAAGCTGTCAGAACTACATTGTGTCTAGCATTTGTAGATTTCCCTGACATTGCATGCCGTACACTAAATAAATAAATTGTTAACTTGGTGTGTTGTACTGTTTGTTTGGCAAGGCAATGTGCATCTTGTTTGAATTACTAGACAAAATTTTCAAAAATTAAGTATTCTGCCCAGTAATGTACTAACACAGTATTATTGCAATTGAATTTTATTTGATCATATGAATACTTAGAAAAGTTAGAAACAGTTTAGTCCAGTGGTTAAGACACCAGGCCAGAATGCAGGAAACTATGAGTTCTAGTTCTGGCTTAGGCATTAAAGATGGTTTGGTAACTGTGGGGCAGTTACTCTTTCTCAGCCCAATTTACCTCACAGGGTTTTTGAGGAAAAATACCATAGAAGAAGGGAGGAGAATTAGATACATTTGTCACCTTCAGTCATTAATAAAAATAATGAAAGTGGAATTAAAAAAAAAATCTTAAAAAAATAGTTATGCTACCGTAGTTTTGGTAATTATTATCTGATAGTTTTTATTACTATATAGAAGTTATCTTTATAACAATACCACTTATTAAAGAAGAAAAAGACAGATGTATTTTTTTTACAGATTTACAGATGAGATGTATAAAGATTTATCGGTAAAGATATTTTCTTGTCAAAACATACCTATTCAAAAAAAAAATCAGAATCAGCAGGGGGCTTTTCATACCGATTCATATCTAAATTACCAATAGTCTCTCCATTTGGCTGTTTATTTCAGTTCTCTAAGTTCATGTTTTTGGGGGAAAGCGGAGATATTTCAGCTTTAGATTTCTCTAAAGTTTATCATTACCATGCTTCTATTAAAATAATAGGTTGGTTTTTGTCAATTACTGGACCATTTAAATTTAGTTTGTGGCAGTTTATATAATACACTGGAAGTTTTTGGAATAGATGAAAATAATTTGTTAAGTAACAATAATTTCCATACTCTGTCCATTGTTCACACTACTTTATATCCAACATTTTAAAAAAGTCAATTCTAAACAAAAAAGGCCAATATCTGCATCCAGTACAATATGACTCTGAATTTTGGACTAGATGCTAATACAAGTAATGGAGACTATTATGTTTTTAAGGATTGTAAAAATAAAAATTGTATCCTGATTTTCTCTTTGGCAATGTGTGATGCTCTTTTAAAAAACAGTCTTGTGATATTACATATAAAATGTATTCAGAAGACAAGTAGTGCTTGTAAAAGATGTATGGGGAGTTCCATTGACTCCCTCAAACCAGGATCCTTAAGCCTTTTTCTCACATTCGTCACTGTTGCAACCTCCATACAATAGTTGTAGGGGAACCATGTGGCATCTAGAGAAGGTTTGTATGTCAATGTAATCCACTGTGCCCAGAATTAGTGTGCATTTAACCTATTCTTGATATGGTGGAAGAATAAGAAGGCTGGTAAAGGAGAGTGTTGAGAGAGAGAAGGAGTATTTGTTGATTAATTTTAATTATTGTACTCTCTTTAAATATTTTGGTGTTATTTCTTTTCTCAGATTATATGAGAATAAAGGGGAAGCTGATTTTAGGGAATCCTTGCTTCAACTCTTTAAGTCTATTAATGAAATGATGAACAGTGCCTTTGACCAGACTGTTACAGTAAAGGTATGTTTTGGAAATAGAAGGGCCTTTTTTATTTTATCTATAAAAATCTTAAATTTTACAGATTGCAGGAAATTTTATATTTTACTTTATTTGAAAAATGAAGTTCAAAATGTGTTCAGAGAATTTTCAGTAGCCTAAAATTTGTAATGAAACTTTTTCTGCAGATGTATTTGTTGCTGAAATTAATACTCTACTGTGTTAGTATGGAAGTAGGAAATTTGACCATATGAATTAATGTTTCTTTCTGAGCTGACAACATTGCTGTGGCACAGCTTTGATTTTGTTATGTTATTGCTTTGTATGAACTCAAGTGAGTTAATTATACCTTCTTAAGCCCTGTATTCTCTTACACAAAGAAAACATCAAAACAAAATCATCTTAGAAACAGAAGGCAAAGCAAATGGATACTGGCTGAGACTATACTTAATAATTTTGAAGAGTGTTGGGGTTATGGGGAATTGGATGATAGTATGAAATAGCAGAGCCAGCTGACAATAGGATTTTTTTCTATTCGCCTTTTTTGGACTCTCCCAGCATACCCTGCCCCGTGGATTTGGAACAGATTGTTTAGGGATGTATACATCTGTGTGTGTGTGCGCACGCAAACGCAGTATGGCTTATTTTTCCTGTCTCATGTTATCAGAAACAATGTAACAAATGTGTGGGTGGGTGCGCGCGCACGCACAGACGCACACAACCCGGATAGATAGATAGATAGATAGATAGATAGATAGATAGATAGATAGATAGATAGATAGATAGATAGATAGATAGAT
>JANHFL010005757.1:25168-49318 GCA_032468155.1 Oxyrhabdium leporinum | reverse complement strand
CCTCCCTCCCTCATCACATAGTATGTTCAGAGAATAATTATGGTAGCCATTCTTGAAGGATTTGGACAGTCCTTCTAAACAGTCTTTTGTTTTAAACAGTCTTTTGTTTAAATTTCTTAAAGGAATTCCATAAACAAATTCCGTAAACAATAAATTGATTCCTTAATTCCTCATGGTCTTAAGGAATTAATTGTAGCATTTGTGGTAAAATTAGTTCTTTTTATTTCAAAATTAAAGTGCAGGAAAAAATATTCAGAATATGATTTCTGCATATTTTAAGGCAAAATTATCTGCGAATATACATATATATTAGAGGTACAAAGGAAAACACACTTGTATACTTGTGAATTTGGAAGCATCTTGAATTGATGAAGTAAGATAAAAAAATTCTTAATTTTGGAAAATTCAATGAGTTTTATTTTAAGATACTCTAGAACATGGGTGTCAAATTCGCGACATCATGTCGTTGTCACATGACATATCGTGACTTTTTTTCCACTTCGCTGAACCGGGGATGGGCATGGCCAGCACGTGATGCATCTGGCTTTCAGGCCACAAGTTTGACACCCCTGCTATAGAAGGATTTTCGCAGAGCAGTGACACGTTTGTGTAAAGGACAGGTTTTAAGGTATTCATCTATTTTCTTGAAAAATCCTGATAGTCATGAAACAACTGCATATAATTAAAGTTTATTCTAGTATTACTGCTGATTCCTTTGTTTGGGGTCAATGATTACTTTAGATATTAGAGCTGCACGGTGTTTTGGATTAGCTTTCCAAAGGCTGTTTTGGAATGCGCACAGGTATGCAGTGCCTGCCTGTAACTCTTTAAAACAACAGAAGATAGTTTGCAAACAAGTGATTGTTCCTGTGCTCCGGAGCACCTTTTTGGAATCACATCCAAAAGACTTTAGAGCCCTACTAGATACTTACCTGTTAGTTGCCTAGATATTTGCAAAGCTTTTGTCTTTTGTATTGACAGTATTGCAGAATTTTATAATTCTTCATACGTTAGATTGCATGAATATACACCTCTGTGTTCCTATTAGTGGGCTACCTAGACACATTGATAACATTCATATCTTGCACTAAACAAATTTCTTATGAACACAGTTTATTGAACAAATTATAATGGTTTGGTTTACACATAATACTGTCTGTGGATGTGCCAAGCCAAGAGCAAGAGGTCTTCGATTAAAAATGTTTTTAAAAGGGGACTAACCCCATTTTATTTTATGCCATCAAGAATCACTTGGTGAAATGGGCAGCTATATAAATTAGAGAGGTGGAGAGGGAGAGAGAGAGAGAGAGAGAGAGAGAGAGAGAGAGAGAGAATGTTCATGAAAAGATTCAGTTTTTAATTGCATGGTTGCTTTTTGAAAACATGGATTGGCAATAATGGGCAGTTCGTTATCTATGATACCACTGAATGATGTTCTTTGAATCCTCAATTTAAAAAAAACCTAGCTGACAGTCTTCCCAGATAACCAAATATTGTAAAATATCTGTTGCTACATTAAACTTCATAAGATTTCTGCCTTTTACATTTTTTACATTTATTTTTTTGATGTCTGCAACATTGTGCAAAATAGCATGATGGTGCCTGCTTCCTGAAAAGATCTTTGAAACAGAGGTAAGTTATCTTTGTGTAGTAATACTTACAGCTTTGAATTCATGAATCTTCATTGTATATTTTCTTTTTTAGGCTTTCTTGGGTCCTACTGTATACCAGTCTGATATTTGTCATGTCTCTTCTTATGTCGGTCATTGCAACATTTTCTTCGCTTTTCCCCAAAAGTAGCAGCTTTGTGATATTTCTTCTTTTTTTCCTGTATGGAATATCCTCCGTAAGTGTTTGTGTGTGTGTGTGTTTATGTGTGGTCATTGTTACTATATTGTGGTTACCAGTAATGTTTTAGAGTCTTATTTGACCTATATAAGCAATTTGCTACTGCTATGGTTTTCTTTACATTGAATGATAGCTGGCAGAGGTCTGATGCAATTTTATTTGCTTAGATAGTTTAACAGATGTTGCTTCTTATTTTGTTCTGAGTATACTTTCTGATTTACCTAAGTGTTTTCTGTCTTCAAACATGTGATGTTTTGTGATGATTACAGACATCACTATTAATAACAAATTTTTATGTAGTCCAAAGGGCTCTAATATTGAAGTTATGTTAATAACATGATACTATTATATGAAAATAAGTATGTGCTCTAGCTTTTTATTGGTTTCTGGTCTGGTTCTGTATATTGAATTTGTTGTCCATTCTTATAATGGAGCAGTTGTGCATATAGTGTAAATAATCAGCACATTGCTATCCTCATTTTTCATTATTTACACATCAATTAACAAAACTAAAAAGATCATATAGAATGTCATGATTTCAGTAGCTCTTAGTCACTGACATTCCTGAGCTGGAAAGGGTTCTGTTTGAAAAGGTAATTTGACATTGGATACAGTATTATTTTTTCAACTCACAATGAAAACATACCTTGCCTTTAGTAGAATACTTTTATATATTACATTTTATATGTTTACTTATGCTTAAAGTAAAATTGAATATTGCAGTCTATGAAAGCCAGATTATTCTCAAAATTTAGAAATGCCTTCTTTATCTCTGACTTTTAAATCCTCTGGCTACTCCCAAAACACATAATTTGAAAATTAAAAAAAAACTAAAATCAATCCAATGAAAGCCATCTTAGCAAGAGCCATTGGTACATTAAATTTAGATGATTCTAATTGCTGTGATATCAACATAGAGACCATCATTTCAGCATTTTACTGTAAAGTTTCCAGTGCATTGAAATAATTGTTTCATTTCTGTTTAGGTTTTCTTTGCATTCATGTTGACTCCTCTTTTCAAAAAATCAAAACATGTTGGTACAGTTGAGTTTTTGTCAACTCTGGCTTTTGGTATTGTGGGTCTGACAGTTTTCCTGGTAGAGGATATTCCAAAATCGTTTGTGTGGCTGGTAAGCCCTCTGTGTCAATGCACATTTTTAATTGGTGTTGCACAGGTTAGTAAAATACATTATTTGCATATTGCTATACAACTTTCTATGGTTCAAATCCCAGCTATAGACACTACTGAGAGAAAACAGATATAGCGACAGTATTTGCCTTATTCTATACTTGCAGTAAATATATTACTTGCTTGTTGCTATTTCCTTCATCAGTTAAAAATATTTTTTAAATATTAAGGATCGATTTCTGTAACAAACTAATAATCTTAGAATAGGAACTGATGGATATCAGATTCTTTAGTGAGCATTGTACAGCTATTTCTCAGGTTATGTATGACAGCAATTGGGACCAGGGTTCTGGTTGTTAAGCAATGCAGTGATAAAGCACAGGTCACATAACCACACTTCTTAGTGATGGGAGTCCAAGTTGCTATCAAAACACAGGAACCCTGGTGTTACAGTGCTTTAAATGCAATATTGCAGCTAACTCTGCCTACAGTCTGGAGATTGATCCCGATGGGGCTCAAGGTTGACTCAGCCTTCCATCCTTCCAAGATCGATAAAATGAGGACCCATATTGTTGGGGGCAATATACTGATACTAGTGTAATACAGTATAATGGAGCAGTACATAAGTCTTAAGTGCTATTATTATTGCTATAACTCCCAAATGTGTGGGTCTGGGTCATTAAATAGGAAGAGGCAAGAGACTGAGGTAAAAAATGTGGGTAGTGCTACAGATGAGTGCTAGGAAGCACAAGCAGGACAGTGGGGGCACAGGAGGGCTGGTGGAGGCCATACAAGGACCACAGGAAGGAAGGGTGCTGCAGGCAGGCACATGCTACAGTGTGGTTGGTGTTGGGTGCTACAGAATAAGAGACTTCTGGGATCTCATAGTCCATAGTGGGCTCCTTGTGAGAAAAGGTGGTTAGAGCAATTTACTGGGGTGTCTTGCGACCTTACCTGTTGGCTTCCTCATTTACTTTGCTTGTGAGAAGACAGCAAGGAAGGTCACAAACGATGATCATGTAATGCAGCTTGCTGCTCTGTAATCATGACCCAAGCACCCAGATCACAATCACATCACTGTAGTCACAACATTAAGGACTGATTATAAGTCCATTTTTTCAGCACTAGTTTTGTAACTTTGAGTGATCACTGAAGCAGTGGACATAAGCTGAGGGCTACTGATATGTAGGAAATGATTATTAGTTGCAAACTTGTTTAGAAGCTTTATAAACAACACTTTTGTGAAACAGTTTATTTTCGATGTATATTTAGGTCATAATAAGTTCATTATGTTACAGCAGGAACAACAGCTACTGTTTGTCAGCATTCCATCTAAGTTCCAATAACTCACTCAGCACTCAGATTAAAAAGTAATCCAAGTAAGAGTTTATTAAAGAAACCATGTTGGCACATCTGGGAAAAAACCTGAATCTAAAGGCCCAGGGTTTTCCACACCCGTAAGAGAATTACAGATCCACCTTCTTTTTACTATCATCAATCACATTCTCCAATCATAAGGGTTACCCAACATTCCATCTTCCATCTCGGCACTCCTCTTCCAGGTGCTGCACAGAATGGCCTTGACATTCTTAGAACATTCTTAGAAGAATAATGTTTTGACTACAACACTACTAACTGCATGAGAAAGTAGGGGTAGGGGTGGGGTCTTGGCATGGGTGGGGGGGAAATTAGGACGCCCCTCGAAAAAAGGGCCTAGCAGTTTTTTCAGTGGGCGAAAGAAAATAAGACCAAGTCTTATTTTCTGAGAAACACGGTATTACAAACTGATACAGCAAATTAAAACAGATTTGGAAAAATGGAAAAATCTACAATTATAATTAATAGGAAGAATAGCTACAATTAAAATGAATATATTGCTGAGATTATTGTATTTGTTTCAAACAATTCCAATAAAATTGGACAAAAGTACTTTGAGCTTCTTAATAAAATAATATTAAAATATATTTGGCAAGGGAAAAAAGCAAGAGTCAACCTAAAAATGTTACAGGACGCAAGACCTAGAGGAAGTTTTGGCCTACCAAACTGGAAACTATATTACCAGGCTGTAGTGTTAACATGGATGAAATAATGGATTGTACTGAGGAATATAAGATTATTGACTCTGGAGGGACATGATTTGCAATTGGGTTGGCACGCCTTTTGATGGTATGGGAAACATAAGATACATAGATACTTTCAAAGACATTATATAAGAAATGCTTTATTGTCAATATGGGAGAAAATTAGAGAACAGCCTTATTTGAAATTACCAGTTTGGCTTTCGACAATGGAAGCACTTATACATCCAAATATCTTTAATATGGGAAATATTGTTAGATATAAAGCTGTTTTGAATGAAAAGGGTGAGCTCAAAACTAAACAAGAACTGAGTGAGCAAGGGTTCAATATGGTTTGGTACTCACGCGTGCAAATACAGTCTAGATATGAAAAAAGATGCTAAGTTATATGGCTTATATAAAGAATTGACAGAATTGGACAAGATACTAACAAGAACAGAAGAAAGATTGATAAAAAAATTGTATAGCTATCTGTTGGGTATTAAATTGGAAGAGGAACAAGTAATGGAGACGATAGCATGGGCAAAATTTTTTGGTTATACAATAAAATTAGATAAATGGCAGAAATTGTGGGATAGAAATTATAAATTACCAATGTCAACTGCATGTAAAGAAAATCTGTATAAGATGTTTTATAGATAGTATTTTGCACCAGCGAGGTTGGCAAGGATGTTTAAAGATAAATCAGCTAAATGTTGGAAGTGCTATCAGATACCTGGATCATATTATCATATGGTGGACATAGTAGAAGCCAAAAAATATTGGACAAAAATACATACGTGGCTGGAAAAGATGATACAACAGCATATTGATTTAAAACCTGAAATATTTTTTGTTGGAGATTTTACCTGAAACTTATAGTAAAGAGAATGTATATTTAATTATTCATGTACTAACTGCAGCTAGGATTGTATTTACACAAAATTGGAAAAGTGAAGAGATTCCTACAGACGAGAACGTGATCAGGAAAATATTAGAATGTGCAGAAATGAACAGATTAACACTTGCAATTAAAGAAAAGGAACAAACTGAATATTATTTGATATAGGAACTATTTTACCAATAGTTAGAGAATAAATATGAGAGCTAGAAAGCTGTTGGAAAGCTAAATAACATTATTGGAAAGGGTATCAGAGAAGCAGTGGCAAGGAGTGCTTTTAAGGAATTCAACTGTATGATTTAACTCTTCTTTAAATAAATTCTTCTTATTTTTAGGGAGCTGCTCTTAAATACTTGCCAACAATTGTGAATGATGTAAAGCTTGTTTTTGATCCCAAAGAACTTAGGTATGTATGTGTCATCTGTATAGGTATATGCCTAAGACTGTTTTTGTTCCTACTTAATAATAATTCTCTTAGAACGTGAGATGGTCCTGTGCTTAAGTTTAGGATTGTGTTGGAAACATTTGCTAGGCTGTTAGTTTATTAATGGTAAAGCTTCCTTCAAACGGAGGTCAGTTTATTAATGGTAAAGCTTCCTTCAAACGGAGCTCTACATCGTAGCATTTCATAGCCATGTCCCCATATTTTGCAATTGCCTTCTTCTGGTATGTAAGGTATTAAAGCCTATTTCTCATCCCCGGATTTTGAGACAGAAGGAATGTGATGGACCCCTTGAGTAAAATGTTGGTTTCATTTTTTTTAACATGATAGTTATTATCTTTTTGGATTTCCTCTTTTGATCACAATTCTTTATTTTTGCTTTGTTTTTATAATTATTTTGTAAGCTACTCTTGACTTGTAACAGATTGGCGGGGCAGGTTCTATACATTTCACAGCTAAATAAATAGTTGGGAGTGGGGTACAGTGAACTCAAGTGAGTTTTACTCAAAGTAAATATGCGAGTGTGCTTGCAATTACATAGTGATGTATATTTATGAACCAGCTTTCTTAAACACGTTTGTGCTTTGCTGTAGCAGCCTCCCTCTTCTGGATTGCTTGTTATCGAAACATAGAACACTCCCACCATTATGGCCTTCCAGAAGCAATTAATGCAAACCTTTTCTGGAGGATTAATTTTAGACAGCAGTGCCAGTTTTCTATAATTCAGTATTTCTAGTCTTTTATTGCAAGTCACTATTTTAATCAATTTTATTCTAATTTTGTAGTCTATGTTTATTATGTAAATTTTGTAAGATGCTTAGAGTGGCTGTTTCAAGTGGTCAGATAAATAAATGATTAAATAAAAATGTGAATTTGAAATATTTGCATGCTTCTATTACCAATGCACATGGCCACTTTGAAGAGCAAAAATAATCATCCAACCTTCTACAGGCAACCTTTGCATGAAACTATAGAGGAGGCATGCGTTAATTACATAGCAGAGTTTCAATTCATCTTATTAGCTGTTGATGATTAGTTGCAGATAGTTAAATCCTGATGGAATGAATTGAATACTTGTAAAGGTTATACAGAACATATTTCACAGATTATTTTTAACACACTATTTTAAAAAACAGGAGTGAAGAAAACCCTATACATTTGATGAAAAAGATAGTTAAGGGAAAACCAAGTAGATGTTTATTTTCCAGATTAAATTAATGCTCAGGAGTAAGAAATAAATTTGATGGTTTTATATAAGTCTTAAAAATGTATAAGGAGTTAATACGTATACCGATAAGATCAGAATAACAGGGGATCACATGAATTCTTAATTGCCTTTTCAAATATTGGATTTTTAAATTTATGTCACAATATTTCTAAATAAATAAAAATGTCTTATTTTTTCTTGCTTGGCTAGCAAACTGTTTACAGATTTTATACTGAATGTTCCAATGGGTCGTCTCACAATTCAAAAGTTGTACTGTTTGATTGAAATAGTTCACAGTGACCTTTTCACACAACATGGTAAGACAAAAAATCTTTAAGTTTAAAAAGGACTTAAATTGCTACATGATTTATTATTTGTCAATCTCTGTCATGCCCTGATGTGCCATACTACACACAATAGCCAGGGGTGGGCTTCAAAAACATCAGCAGCGGGTTTGCTGCCTGGTTGCTTGGTGGGCATGGCCTAGTCGGCCTCCTGCACCATGGTGGGGGGGCGTTTTCACCCTTCCCGAGGTCCAGAGGCTTTCCTCGAGCCTCTGAGAGGGCGAAAATGACCTCTCCGCGGACGCTCTCTGGATGCTGGAAACGGGCCGTTTCCAGCATCCCTGAACTTCCGGGAGGCCCATTTTTCACCTTCGTCGAGGTCCAGAGGCTTTCCTGGAGCCTATGGGAAGGTGAAAATGGCCTCTCCCCCGGGCACCAGGCACTCTCTAGAGGCTGGAAACAGGCAGTTTCCAGCCTCCTCAAAGTTCCGGGAGGCCCGTTTTTTGCCCTCCCCGAGCCTCTGCATGTGCCCTGCACTTACCTGCATCCACGGAGATAAGACTCCTGGGAGGGGCGGGAGGGGTGGGCGGGACCAGCCAGGAGTGGGATTTGGGGGTTCGGCGATCCCCGCAGAATCTTTGCTAAGTGTCCATCCGAACCCCTGCAAACCCCCAGCAGCCCACCCTTGACAATAGCTGAGAGAGATCACTTCCTCACCTGTACGATTGGGTAAACCTGTAGATAGATAGAAGCTAATAATTAAACAACAACAAACTATACATTAGATTAAAACATAATGTCCTTTTTGAAGGAACAGAACTTTTTAACAGGAGCTAGGGGTCCCGCAAAACAAGAGACACCTGATATCTTCTTTTTTATTCTATTCGAAATAGTTTAGACTACTTCTTCTAGCTGATAACGCACAACAGGCAACAGAGGGGAAGTTCTTGTCTTTTCTTTCACTGGTGCCTAGAAAGTGTTTTTTTTTACAGTATCAACCAAAATCTTGATAGTTCTTTTTCCAAATTTGTTCAGGAAAATATGGAGGATAGAATGGGCAGCCAGAATCAAGCAGTGTTATAGACAGATACAGGAATTATCTTCTTTAATATAATGGAACGGTCATCTCCAACAGGAACAATCAAATGTTCTTTTGGTTGATGCACCTATTGCAACCCTCACATCCTTCATAGCCAGCAAGAGAACAAAAATGGTCCTCCATAGGCAGTTCAAAGCTTCAGTGGCCTGCTATTCACACAGCAGCTACCAATGCCTTGTTAGAGCAACCTCTGTGCGAGTAGAGGAAATGGCAAACATAGATAATATCCCTAAACTGATGGAAGATGTACAAGAACATTTCTTGAACAGCTGCTCTTCTGGCAGATTCTTTGCTTTTGAGCCCTGCTGTTACGGCAACAAACCTTGAAGCTAGAAGAAATGTCTAGCATACAGTTAGCACCAGGATATAGGTACACAAACTTGTTTTGAATCCGTTCCTTTTTGTAGAGATAAAGCTTTTTGGAAAATATTTCAAATGTTATCTTGGTTGAAGCACATAACAAATTATTTTCTTTCCTAGAGGCAAACAAAAAATAGAAGGTCTTTTCAGATCAACTGATGTGTAGTGAGACATTTCAAGAACATTTCAGATCCAAATGATCTGGAACAGCAAGAATTTCATATAAGACGCATTCTCTTTAATGAATGCTGTTTGGTTTTCCAAAGTTGACAAACAAAACAAATGTGCCTGTTTAATCTGATGCCAAAACCACTGAGGGTTATTGGACGCGGGAGACAATAGCCAAAGGCTCTGTTTAGAATTTGCTTAGATGCCAACAAAGAAATTTGCGGCATCATGTTGTTCAAGACAGATGTCAGTTTTCTGGAGCTTAATGCATTTTTTTTTTTGGCATTAAAGAATTGAAGGGAAATAATATACTGATGAAAATAAATAATGTTTACTGTATGTAAAAGCTTATCTGAGTAAGCAAGAAAAGACACATTCCAGGATTCTCAGCAGGGTGGAATAAACTTGCAGTTAATAAATGTGGGACATCTATAGGAATCTCTAGTAAAGTAGTGGCTTGGCTCAGCAAGGTCTCTATGAAGTGGTTGAAATTGAATCTCAGTAAGCCAGTTCTCCATCTGCTAATGTTTCAGTTTGGCTTTCTGAATGTAAACTTGTTTGTAATGAGGTTTGTAATACTTATACTCAAAATGTTTTTTCAAAGCTTTTGTGTCCAGACACAACTCAATAATCTGTTTCCCAGTATACAAAAAGGCTCCATTTGTTTTTATGCCCATTATTTCTCAGACATATAAGCCCAATAATTCAAAACAGATCACATAAGTGACAATGATGACTATGGGAGTCACTCCCAAAAGATGTAGTTCATTTTATGAAGAATACAAGTCAATTTAGAGTAAGCAAACTCCATTATCTGGAGATCTCCCATAGGATATCCATTTTAAATGATCCAATGAATTACTATATCCAGGTATCATTTTAGCACTTGTATTATCTCTTAGTTTAAATGTCATGGTGGAGAATAAGGTGTAATTATCATATTGAGTCTAATAGCCTCGTGTGTATTGAGTACAATGACCTCTTTCATAACATGGGTCCAGATTAGGGGGGGGGATTTCCTCTTGGTTACATTAGCCCATCCCATTAGAGCTAGCAAAGAAGGCATGCTGCGGATGCTGTCGGCTAGTGATCTTTGTCTAATGGGCCCCAGTAAATATGCTTTCTTTGCTGTGGTGCCCAGCTTATGGAATATCCTTATCTATTTTATATTGGCTATTTTATTTATTGTTGTATGGTGCTGAGAGTCTCCTTTGGGAGAAATTGAGAAATCATTAGATTAACAAACAAACAATTTATTAGTCCAATAGTCTTCTGGAATAGGTGGCCATAATAAATTATTATTAATAATAATATACTGAGATATATTTGGCGTGATTTAGTCAACAAGTCTCAAAAAGACCTATCTCTTTTTGGTTGAGTGATCAGGTATATGAAGTGCTATATACTAAGTTTTACATTTTTTTTTAGATGAAAACAAGAGACTATATGAACATATTTGGAGATTAGAAATGCTGTAGCAGATATATTCATAAAACCAAATTGCTACTTTTAAAAATGTGACGTTGAACTTATGATTTTGTTTTTTTAAAATAGATTTTGAGATAATTACTTTTACTTTGAAATTTTGTCATAAATAAATTTTATACATACTATTTGATTCTATTTCCCACTCCCCCCCCCTTCCCCAATATATAGACTGTAGGGAGATTCTGATGCCAATGATGACGGATCAACTGAAGTATCATTTGGAAAGGCAAGAAGATCTGGATGCCTGTTGCCGATTGCTCAGTAATATTCTTGAAGTTCTTTATAGGAAAGATGTGGTTAGTAACCATTGTATATATTTAACTCTGACACTACGAATGTTTAAAAATGTTATGAATAAAATTGAGGCTTAAAAAATGGAGCACTTGTGCTTGTAATGATGCCATTCACCAAGATTTCTGCTTTGATTGGAAAAGGTGAAAAGCTGGCATTATGGCATACATTTGGTATGTTATATTTGATCCTTATTTTATCAGATATATAATTTGTTTAGGCACTAAAAAATCCAGAAGTAGTGGAATGCAAGCATTTACTTCTGTTTGCAGTTGTGATAGCTTGATGGCGAACTTTAGACTTTCTCTTGCCTGCAGTGAAATACTACACTTCAGGATGGTCCATGGTGTACTATTCAGTAAAGATGCTGCGATAAAAGTGTAATCTCTGTTTTATAGTTCAGCAGGATTGAGCTCTGGTACTTTTACCCATGGATCAGATTTGTATAGATGACCACTTGTTTTTTTTATTCAGTTTAAGGGCTGGTTGTTTGTTGCTGCCTTCAAATTGTAATTCCTGACATACTTAAATTCCTAAAAGAAATGCCAAAAAACCCAGTGGGAACTTATTTAATAAGCCCAGAGGCACCCAGAGTAGCTTAGGTGAATGGGCTGTCATAGAAATTGAACAATGGATGGATGGATGAATAATAAAATTATATCTAGAAATTAAGAGGCTTCTTAACAATATTTCTCATTTCAGTGAACACAGTAATGCAGAATTAGTCAATGTGGCCTTGTGTTTGCTGCTCTGTCGTATGTCTGCTACATAACAATGAGAACTTTAGCCTGTCTGCTATTCTACAATGAGAACATTAGGTTTTCATGCCATAATCTTTTGAAGAAGGCTATTTATTTATTTATATTTTAATTCCACTTTTATTATTTTTATAAAAAAACTTAAGGCAGCAAATATACTTCCCCTTCCTCCTTTCCTCATAATAACAATCCTGTGACGTAGAGTAGGCTGAGAGTAGGCCTTCAAGCCCAAGGCAGGACTAGAACTCAATCTCCCAGTGAGTTAACCAACCACTAGACCAAACTGGTTTTCTTTTTTGATTATTTATAAGCATTGGTGTTTGAAGTATGACTTATTAACCTGTGAATTTAAAATGCATATCAAATCATAAAATTGTTCATATTGACTATCTCACTAAAAAGAATAGAGAATGCTTCTCTGAAAATTACATGATAGTCTAAAGATGGTTGTCCTTTTATTACTAATACGTAACATTTCCTAGATGTCACCGATTAGGAGAAGAATTTTAAAGCTTTCCGGCGATTTCCTTCTCCTAAAAGAATAATTACGATGGCTACCACCACTCAGGCTAACTAGGGTCCCAGCATATTCCATCCTGTTTAGTTATGGAGTTCTTAGTTTCTTTTTCCTTTCTTTTCTAACAATATTGTCACCGTTTTCTAACGTAGAGAAGATTAATGAAAACCACTGGTAACTAGATGAACCAACTAATGCAAAATTTCCATCTCTGAAATCTTGCATTAGGCCAGATCTGACAATTATGATGCTGAGATTAAATGATAAAGACACTGACTAGTGTTCACCAGTAGTGCTATTGTATAAAAAATATTATGTGAGAGAAGCTATTTGGGAAATAAGATATGGATTCTATCTATTCAGCCTCTCAGCATGGGGCTTATTAAGCAGATACTTTTTAAGGCACTGTTATATCATACCAAAAAGTGTGAATTCGACACACCCTGAGTGGCAATTCTTTTGTGTGGCTGTCAGTAACTGAATTTATTACTGCACTATATTTCCATTGTTCCTAAATCTCAATAAGTAACTTTATCAGCATGATAAAGCTCTTGTGCTTGTTTTGACCAAGTTTCTTTTATACACTGAAGGCCTTGGTATTCCTTAAGGATTAAGCTAGCAAACTCTCCTGAAACCTACTTTTTAACATGCAAGACATATAACAGTGGCCTTCCTGCGCTCATTGTGAAATGTGATTTTGATTGATAATACAATCCAGTGATGCAGTGTTTAATATTTACAAAAAAAAAAAAGTTGGTGGCTGTGCACCTTGGGGCATAAGCAATTATCTTCTAGTTTCTTTACCTGCTGAGATTAGTAAAGTCAAAGACTTTTTGCTTAGGAAGGTGTCAGCAGACCTGCTGAGAAGGCAGGGTAGATAAAAGATGAATAGGCTGAACTGAAGGAACTCATTTTTGAATGGTGACAAAAGACTACTTCCTAAGGAATTATTGGGAAGTGGAAGAGAATATTTATTGGTGACAAATTTAATTATGAAGGTCAAGGAGCAAAAAGAAAACCTATTAACAAGCACTGATGATAAAGACAATGAAACCAATTCACCGTTTCTTGAATAAAAAAACAAATACATGCACAATACTTTCCACTTGTAAAAAAAAAAAGTAATTTATTAGCAAACAGTAAAATAATTTTTGAAGAACATCTTCATAAAGTAACGTGCAAAAAACTGCAACAGCCATCATAGAATAATATTAACAAAATTCAGTTGCAAGTTTTAATAAGTGTGCATCAGTAAAAAGAGAATTCTATATGTGTGTGTTTTGTTGCCAGTTTTTCTCAGCAAGCATTTAATAAGGAAAAGCGATATTCTTCTAATAGCTCCATTTATTTAAACTTTTAAATTCACTATTATTATTGGAAAGTGCAGTTGGACTAAATTAGTTACAATTGTTGATTCCCTAGCTCTCAACAGCAACTGGTTTACTTTACTATTTATTTAATTTCTACGCCACCCATGTCCCCTACAAGGTGATTGTGGGCGGCTGGAATTATTTTGTTGCAATTTCAATTATTGAAATGTGTTTAGAAGCTTCTCTATATAAAGTATATTGTAGTAGTACCATTTCAAAGTAAACACTGTGTGGGGCCAATTAGAGTGATTAAATTCTCTTCCTGCTTTGCATTCTCAAGCAGATAATATAATATAGGGTTTGAAAAGTAGATTTATTGCAGAGAATTAGAAAGTCATCTACATAGAGAAGTTTGTCACCTAAGAGCATCCTGGAACCCTATCCGCTATATATGTTAGTCCCCAGGTTTAATTCCTGGGCATTTTACTGTCACCTTTTCGAATCAGTGTCTGTGCAGCTGTGCACTTCCACTCTTGAGAGTTGTTGCCATCTTTCCCTTTTTAATAATGGTTTTCTCTGATGTGAGAATCAGAGATTCCCTTTTCAGCAGCTACAACTCATATGTACTGCATGCGAGTGAGACCAGTCCTCAATTTTTTAAGTAAGGCTTCACTTTGCTGTTTGTTTGAAATACTCCTAGATACAACTCCTTCCTACAGAGATTCCAGTTGAGTTTGAGCATGGAATACATCAGTTTTGGGGCCCTGATTATAAACATTTATAGGAAAAAAAGATGTATTTTGAAAATTATATATTTAAGATCACAACCAAAGAAAATTAACAATTAACCAACTTGTGTAGACTGACGAAGCTATTTGAATAAGCAGTGAAACATTTCAAAGCAACAGGAAAAGAAATCCAGTTGCCATGGTTCAACTTTCAAAGAAAATACATATGGCATATATGTGGGGATACATGCTTTGTCATACACTTCCCTTTTAGTTTATCCTACCTACATTATTTAGAGATGGCCATAGAGCTGAATAATTTTAATAGAATTCCCATATTTGAATGCTACTTTAGACAGTCAGTACATTTGAGCATTGATTCATAGTGAAACTGAAACAAGGATTCAGAATTGTTTGCTGTATACATAAAGCTATTTAATCTTCTTGGCTTTGGGCTACTTCTTTTTGTGTTTTATTTTTAGGGACCAACACAACGACATGTGCAAATAATTATGGAAAAGCTATTGAGGACAGTAAACAGAACAGTCATATCAATGGGACGTGATTCAGAACTCATAGTAAGTGCTTTTTGATAATATAGGAAATTAGTTTTATAATATAGGAAAATGCATAATCTACTAGAGTTTCCTCCTGTAGGATCCAGTATGCTTACAATATTTTGGAAAAATCTTAATTGCCCATTTAATTTCATTGGAATTTATACTAAGCAATGTCACATTTCAGATGCTCTGAAAGCTATGAATTTGAACTCTTTGTTCATTCCAATAAGTAAATAAAACTTTTGGATTTATGCATTTTCACTTTATAATATCTAAGATTAAATTAAGAATTATTCCTAAAATAGGAACTATTGATATTGTAAAAAGACCATGATATAATATATATTATTATTTGTATTGCATTTATTTATTTTTTATTACATTACTTTTATCTGTATTAAAAATATCTTTCTTTAGGATTTCTTCCATCTGTCTCACTTGTATCTATCTTCAGAGTTCTTTTTATTCTGGATTCCTTCTGTGAGCTGATGGATGATGACCACTGAATTAAGATTGAAGGGTTAGTTTATAGAGAGTGACTAATTAAAAAGAAAATAACCATAAAATTTAAAATAATCAAATTGGTAGCAAGTCATAGAAAATGAGTGAAAAGATGGTATTAAATGATCCATACATTTCACAATAATAAAAGCATAATAAATATTACAATATAACTAATGTAATCAGCTAGCAGTCAGTGTAAAATGAGTAATCAGATGAAGTTGCAAGGTAAAACCATAAATGAGAAATTTACATGATAAATCAGAAATTAAAGCATAATCAGTGACAAAATTATATAAATTCCGATAAAAAGAAATTATATTAAATTCTAATGTTTGCATGTCCTTTTGCAATGTAAGCATCCTTTAATGAAAATATTTAAGCATAAAGCGAAGTATGATGTGTACTACTCTGTGGAGGCTCTGAATTTTTAATTTTCAGCCAGGCTTTGCTGAAGAAAACATTTCTTCAGTGAAGCTTTGTATGAAGCAACCCCTCAAACACTTCCACTTTTAGTATAGAAGTATTACCTGTTCAGAACAGATTGTTTTTTAATTAGGACCCATTCTTGTATTGCTCTCATAGAATAGAAGAATACAAGACAGACTTTACTGACATGTCATGATTCTTGTTTCTTCAGTTATTTATATTAGTTTCAATTAAATAACATTATATAATCCTTAATATGAGAATATTATTATATAATTAGTCCATGAACTAAACTTTACTGTGGCACATACATTTTAGCACTAGGAAAATTAAAATTTACGTTTTGAAGAAATCTTCAAATGAAGATTTCAAATGTGGAATGAAACAGCTACTACCTTTTATTGATTGAATTTTAATGTTTGAGTCTTCTTGGGTGCTAAAACTTTTCAAAATTTTAATTGTCAGTAGTTACTTTGTTTTACTGGTTTTTGTTTTTGTTTTTAATTCTAAACAAAAGGGAATAGAAGTCTCTCAGAGTCCTTGGGCATATAAGCACTAATTGTTAAGTAAGAAAGAAAATAAACAAATAAAATGTTTGGCCCCAAGTTAAAACTATCAAAGGAGAAAGAATGTTTTCGTTCTCTTTCAATTTTTTATAATAGTTTTCTGATTCAATCCAAATTATAGACATCTTAGTGTTAATTTGTTATCTTCAAATACTGCCTGGTTTAGCAGTATTTGAAATTGTCTAGATGCTTTAATGTCTATTTCCTTGGAGATATTATTGGCACTGATTGAGCTTTTTAATGTTTGGATCTTTATCTAGTAATATTTGTTTGTACAGTTTTGTCTTGCTGCTTAGAAGTTTTGTTGATGCTTTTTGGAGGGAAATAATGTGTGATCTTTCTATTATTTTAAGCAGCAGGCTGGTAACTTTAAATCCCTGTTAGCAGGAGGAAAATGGGCTCATTTAGAGCAGTATTTAAATGATTCCCTTTGGACTCCCTTTCCGAAGGGGGAAAAGCCATATGCCAGCAAGTTTCAATCATTTTGAGATGAAACAATTCTTTATAATTCCTTATGGATAAAGTTTGAAGTTAATGACTGATAAATTATCACTGTCTGGAAATTGGAAGTTGGTTTCATTGATATTTAATGCTATAAAACATAACATTTTTTTAAACTGCCTTGTACGTTGATTGGGTTTGAAGTTCAAGAAGCTTAATTACAAATGCTGTTAGTTGCATTCAAGATGTACCATAATCATTGGTAATACAAGATCACTATCATATATTTGAAAAATAGAAGCAATTGGATAATGCGCTGGAAAAGTATTTTCTAGCTGAGGTTGAATTTATTCCACCTGAGCAAGTTCAGAATATGTGATCTTCTATAACCCTTATTTTCATTCAGAAGAAATAGAAAGCAGCAGTCACCAAATTAGGTTCACAAACTATAATGTGTGTTATATATTTACAAGTTATTGCATTGTGTTCACACAGCCATTGTGGCTTGCAAACCATTGTTTATGGCTCAGTACAGTGAGAGACTAGCCAATGATGAATTTTGAAGCAAACCATGAATTGTATACACGAGCTGCTTTCCAAACTTAATTTATTTGGATTTTTTTAATAGCAGAAGGGGAAAAAAAGAACCACTAGTTCTCAGATTAGACAGAATTATCAAGTAGCTAGCTCCTAATCTCAAGGATTTTACTGATTTGAAAAAGTTGGAGGTTTAATTTTTGAACCCGCATGCATGCGCACAGACACACATATCACACTTATTTAGGTTTTTTGTGTTATCAAAAATTCAATTAAGTGCCATTGTTACTGCTTCAGAAATATTATAATGGAACACTTCAAGCTGTTATACTGGGCATGGCAGATTCCTGGGAAGAGCATTTGAGATTTGAACTCTTTGTGGCACAGACTTTCTGTCAAATTCATTTCAATCAATCATCAAAAAATGAACAATAAGGTCATCCATGGATGCCATTGCATTCTAGTAAAATTAACTTGATGAAATGATAAACCAAATAGGATTGTAAGCATGTTACCATCTTACTCCTTTTTCTCAAGGTTTTTGAGGAAATTTGGAAAATCAGTGTGACCTTTCCTTAATAATCTTGTTCATTGCTGAGAAGCTAATTAGCTATTTGCAATCCTTATTTTATATTTTAATATTGTGTTATATAATTTATTTTCCTTTGTGGTTTATAGCTTTATAAACCAAGATACATTTAAGATTTGATTTGATAGATTTTGCATAGGCTTGTCTTCTGTTGCCTGAAATCTAGTAAATTCTATTTGAAATATTAGCTTTCACTAGACATTTATCACCAAGTACCCTTATTAAATATGTGCATTTGGAAAATGAGCAATAACTGAGAAAGCAGTACAGTTGAACAGACCGTAAGTATTTAATGAATGCTGACAGCACCAAGAATTTTAGAGCATTTACCTTTTATGATTCGGTGCATTTCTGAATAGAATTCATTCCGGCAAAATCAGTGATGATTCACTTTTATACAAGCAATTATGTAATAACAGTTTCTCATTGCAAATATACTTTAGCACGTATCTTCTGACCTTCCATGGATTCATGTCAAATTAATTATTATGCTTTTTATCCCTCCTGAAACTGATAAGAATATGAATTTGACACTGAATCAACAGGTGGCAACACTGAACTGATCTTCTCTGAGCTTAGAAAATAAGTAGGCTGGATCTTAGTTAGTAGTCGGTAGGAGACATCCAGGAGACACAACTGCTGTAGACTAAACTGGCAAACTGAAAAACTATCCCAGAAGAAGGCAACAGCAAACCATTTCTGTACTCTTTGCCACTAAAACTACTATACATAGGTCACTCCTTAAGTCATCAGGATTTGAGGTTGATATAGAGGTAGTCTATTACTACATTATAGTAAAATGGTTATAAAAAGTAACTTTTAATTCTTAATAGCTAAGGGTAGACCTTTTTGGGGGAGGAGGGGGGACTTGCCACCCACACACATTTGAGTGACTTAGAATAGTCATGTGAAAATTAAAATGAATAAGAAAGGAGCAGCAGTCTCAAAACTGATACCTTTATCTAGATCTTTCAAAGATCTTAATCCCCAATTCTACAAGAATTTCTCCCAGGAAAATAAGCTTAGCGTTAAAACCTTAGCATCATGATGTGATAAGTGTATGTAGTGCTTACATAAATGTGAGAAACTATAAGCCTGTCTTTGTTTATAATGCTAGTTATTTTTTCAAAGAGAATACAGCTGAAAAGATTAAAGTGAGTTCATGTTTAGAATAGTACATTTTCTAAAATTGCTAATTCTCTATTTTTATGTTCATCTAATTGTATTATAATCATCTTAAAGACAGGAGTTGCTTTTCCTGGTGTTTGACCTCAGTTTATGGCTAGCTCCATACTTCTAAGTAATGGCTAGGTAATACTTTGAAAAATTAAAGAAAATTAACTATTTAGCAAAAGATGATTAAAAGATGAAGCTGATTATACCTTGTACTTAAATGAAATCAACAACAACAACAACAAAAATTTGTAATAGCTTAAATCTGACAATTTCAGGCATAAATACATAAATTCAGGTAGTTGGAGTAAAGAAACTTGAATATGAAAATAATAGATGTGGCCGGACATTGCACATTTTGTTTAAATCATTATTTCATGAAATTCTAGTTCTCTTCTAATCATGTTATATTTCAAAGTGCTGATAGGGCAAGAGGATAACGCTGACAGACAAAAACAAGGACATAGGAACAAATTTTCAGTTATTATGCTAAAAGCTCAAAAAGTTGAGAAACCAGAAGACATTTCTTTGCTGCTACTTCAGGATAGGAAATGAAATATTTTTTCTCAAAACACAGTGTAGATTTCAGTAGTGTAATTTTCCCCTTGATACAGAAATTTAAATTATCATAGATTGCAGTGGTGCTGCATACAGCATTTACTGATCCAAGAAGACATATATAATTCAGAGGATTGGTTAAGAAATCTTAAATTATTAATTGCTGTACTTTATTGCTGTTCAAATTGAGGACTGTTCATAAAGGAAGACTGAAATAGTGACTCAAGATTTAGTGATGAATATTTTTCTCAAAACTAAATCAGAAATTTCTTAATCACATACAGTACTTTTGTTCATAAATTTATCATTGCAAAGTCATAGACAAGTTAATAAATTTGGCATTGAAAAGTTCTAAATATAATCCCCAAGGCTGAGGCCTTTCTGATGGTCACACCCCATACAGATGTGTCCTAATTTTGTCCCATATGTCTGTCACTGCTTACTGCTGAACATTTCTTGCTAGAGCTGTGATACAGTAATAGTTTTCAACATTGCTACTGTACTAGACTGGCAGAATGTAAAACATTTCTGTAGAATATGTAATTTTGTTAGGAATACATCCTTATGTTTGTCTTTGGAAAATTCAGCTTTTCGGGCCCTTTCTTTTGACACCTTCCTCTCCAAACTTAATCACATGTTGAAATCAACAGAGATGTCTTTACATCAATTTCAGATTGGCTGCTTTAAATCTATGCCATGCTCCCAGATAGCTAGTGGTTTTCTGTATCACTTGTTTTGGCAATTTTAGGCATTGCATCCAACTTCATAAATGTTGACAGCTGAAGCATTTCTCAGGACGCAACTAGCTTACTATCCTTAAGAAAAGGAATATAGTGTTAGTAGATACGTTGTAGGGGGTGTGAGATTTTTGTTTTCACTTAGTGTCATTTTAGCAGAGGTGCTTGCAAATTTGAGCATATCTGATTAAGTCACTCTACAGTGATCTTTAAGATATATTCTAAATGTGAAAAAAACTTCCAAGTATGCTGTTAGTAAAATTATTCTTTGGAATATCATGGATTGTGCCAAAATGTCCTTTGAATCCTGAACTTGCATACACACATGTATATGCTTTGTTTTTCTGATAAAGCACAACAAGATTTTAAAAGAAAATCCTTTTTGTTATGCATTGTATTTGTACTGTATTAATTCCATAGAACTGAATTTTGCCTGTCCTGAAGGATGTTTTTAGGTAAGGCATCTTTCTCATGAGAATAACATTTTTTTTAACCTGAGATATTATATTTGATGAGATGAATGAACCAGTTTGATTCACTAAAATAGAAGCAATGTGGCTTGTACAATGTTAACCATTGCACATAATAGCCATTTAAATTTTCCTGAGTTGCAGTATATGCAGTCTAGATGACAAAGTACACTCAAAATTGCCTGCCAAAAATACTGAACATCCCTTCAAATTTAGTTTATGTTAACATTGAATATCTCCATTTCTCATAATAAATTTCAACAATATCTGGAAGCTCATGTTTCCCTTCAATTTTGATTTAACTTTCTGTAGAAGTTAAGATATTATTTTGGTCTATTTTTTGTTTAATTACACATCTCCAACATGTTTAGGGTTATGAATACAGTTCTGGCCCTTTAACCTTACAAAATCATATGAGGAAAGTGTAAGGAAGAACATGTTAATTCAGGAATCTTCATGGCTGAGGATTTCGACTATAATCATTCAGTACTCCTTCTATTGTGCCATACTCGATCTGTTCACAATTAAATTACATTTCTTGACCTTAGATTATTTTTTAATTCAGATTTTGTAATTCATTAAAATCTTAACTTCCTGCTTCCTGCTAGGGAGAAGTACAGATTGTTTAAATCTCTAGATTTCTTTTGTGGAGGTACGTTAATTTAATTATAAAGTTTATAAAATTAATAGTCTCAAGATTAATCTGCAATTCTGAATTTGTTTTCTAATATACTGAGAATGTATTAAAGACTAGGTTGGCTCTAATTGTTTTATATTTTTTCTCATTGAAATTATATTTTCTGGGTGGCATTTTAACTGAAATTTTAACAGTATATGAATATATAATATACTGTTTATCTGATGGTAGTCACTGTTCAGGTTACAGCACTGCTACTGAACACAATATTATGTAACTTTTAGTACATTGCTTAGCTTTGCAGGTTTTTATTTAGATACTGCACATGGTATGCATGTGTTACAATTAGTTTGAAGGATATATATTGGCATTCTAGAAATTAATGTTACTGATGCTGATTAAAGGTTCATGTATTCATCTCATCTATATGCAGATAAAATAATAATTTTTCACTATTGAACTCTTAAGAAATAAGGATAGGATTCAGATTAGAAAGGTCACCTAGCTAAATGTTAGAAATTAAATCTTAAAAATGTATGGATATTATTTCTAATCTTTCAGTAGCAGAGAATACATGTAGTTTAGGATTGAACTATGAAATCCTTGGTGCTCTCCAAGTTTGGTTGTTTGCTTGCAGATATTTCATTACCCAACTAGGTAGCATCATCAATGCTAATGAGTGTGGAGTTTGCTCCGTGTTTATATACAGTAGCTTGCCCTGCCAGTATTGGTGGAGATGTAGTTTTCTACTTGGTAGTTCCTTGATTTGGATATTGCTATTTAATTTTCCGGTGTTAATCTCTGTTTATCTGGGTGTTGATTACTGGAGATCCTGTGTTCTGATCTTTTTGTTTCCTTCTTAGCTTGGGTATGTGTGCTTTGGCTCTAGGCGTCTACTTTTTTAAAGCTTTATTTCAAGTAAAATAAATCTCAATTAAGGCATAAAAAGATGGCTCAATAACATTGGGCCAGTTACTCTTTCCCAGCCCAGCCCATCTCACAGTCGTCTTTGTGGGGAAACTGGAAGGAGGAAGAAATATTAAGTATGTTCATTGCCTTGAATTATTTATAAAAATAATAAAAGGCATGAGGTCAATAAAATAGATAGTAATAATATCTTCACCAGCTAGTTTGTTCAGTTGTTTTTTCAGCAGATTTTGCTTTGTAGAATAGGGAAAATAATTATCTAGTAAATTACTTCTTTTTCTGTGGATTGGTTAATACTTTTTAATGAAGTAGTTAAAAAGCATTTTAAAATATTAAATTAAATTAATTTAAATAAAGTACTAAGATTACTTTGGAATCAACCTACCTTTGGTTTCCATAATATAGCTGATATGTAGCCGTTAATGGGGATTCTCATTCCTAAATCTTCTGTAGGAAAATTTGAGAACTGATTCATCATCTATTAAGACATAATTTTAGAGCATAATCTCCATATGTTCTATAACTTCAATGTGATCTCCTTTTGAATGCCACAAAATCATCTAAAAGAACTAGTATCAGATTTCCTTCATCATGTCTCTGTCTCTTCATAGGTTTAGGCTGAAGTGCCTAAAGCTGAAATTTCTTCCTAATTCATAAGTCAGCTCAAGGACAGGGTCTTTGGTAGGTGAAGTTGACCTTTTGATTATTGCAATTTGATGGAATTTAACATACAGCCAGTACTGAGAATCACAGCTCTATCGTTCCCGTGAAATTGTTTGGTGTATTTTTTCCTGAGTTATTGTTCAACAGGGTTCATCTGAGTCAGAAACCAATGCTAACTGTTCACCTCACCCCTCAGTCCTCTTTCAGGATTGTCTACAGCATCTGCTAATTGAATCTCCATATTCTGTGAATTTTAACAATTGATATTAACCATGGATTAGGTCCTGTGGAGTGTTATCTTAGTCTTTAACCATCAGGAAGTTCCCAGCATAAAAATATCCAACTTATAATTTACATTTATGAAGTGGCTGCCTACTACTAAAACTAGTGAATTTTCCTTCCTTGAGCTGATGAATTGCTGAAGCCACATTTTCAGGAATTGATGAAACTGCATGTTTTTAATATACAGCAAGTTAGAGAGACTTAGGAACAGATTTTGTTCATAACCTGGGGACTGCCTGTGTATATCCTTTTGTATTACAGATTCTTAAGGCAGACTATTTTGTCATTGAATTGCTCTTACAGTTAATATTTTTTTCCTGCTATCTGAATAAAGTCTACTTCCTTATATAGCCATTATGTCTTATTCTATCTTCTGGAATAATTCTGAACAACTTCTGCAAGGCAGCCCTCTAGATATTTTATTTTATTTATTTATTTTCACATTTATATACCGCCCCATTCCGAAGACTCGGGGCGGTTTACAGCTTATAAG
>JANHFL010005757.1:0-25068 GCA_032468155.1 Oxyrhabdium leporinum | reverse complement strand
ATTTGAACCGCTAGATTGAATCAGCAGAAGTGGCCTGCAGTTCAACACTCTAACCACTGCGCCACCTAGGCTCATTTTGAAAACATATACTGTATTATGTTTCCCCTTTTCTTTTCCTGGCTATCCAATAACTTCAACCATTCCTCATAGACTTTTTTTTTCTTCCCAAGCCCTCTGTAATCTTGGTGGTTCTCTTTTGAATACACTTATTTGCTATTTTCCTTCCTAAAGTGCACTGTCCAGAATGGGATGCAATATTCTAAGTGCAGTCCATTTAATATAAAGAATGATTCAGTTCTTCAGCATAGAAAAGGGATATAGTCTTTTATTTGTATTTATTTATACCTACCTTAGTTATTGCTATATATATTGCTATATATAAGGCCGCAAACACATCTAATTCTCCTTCCCCCCATATTTACCTTTTTCTGTGGATAATTGATTTTTTTAATAGATTGCTTCACCAGTTATTGCCTCTTCCGTTGAACCCTTTCTTTCTTTCTTTTTCTTTCTTTCTTTCTTTTCTTTTCTTTCTCTTTCTTTCCTTCCTTCCCCCCTCCCTCCCTGAACAAATTAAACCTGGATTGGTAGGACAAAAGGGAGGCCTGACCAGTGCTTTCCTTGTTCCAACAGAGAACAGTTGAATTTCCTGTGAATATCTCACGGCCGATGTATGTGGGGTCAAGCATCTGTCATTCTAGTACAGGGCTGTCAAACTCAGAGCCCGTGGGCCGAATGCATCATGTGCTGGCCATGCCCATGCCCAGTTTAGCAAAGGGGAAAAAACTCCCAATACGTCACGTGATGCTGCCATGACGATGTGAATTTGACACCCGTTCTAATAGTATGTAATAACTAATATAGGTAATCTACAACATAGTGAGCCATTAAGCTCTTTTTGTAAGTGTTCTTTCTAGATTCCAAACTACTTTATACTTTATCTTACCGAATTCTAGTATCAGCTACGTATTAATCAGATCTAGTGCTGGTAAATCTTTGTCATTGGTACTTTAAAATAGAAAATCCTTTTTGTTACTCTTCAGAAGAATATGTACTCCTTTAACAGACATCTGGATAAAACTGTCCAACCCTTGGTCTAGTTCTAGCACCTATATATTGTCTACTGGAGAGGCAGCATTCTTCTCAGAAAGCAAATTCTTTGGATGGGAAAATCCGTGTTTTATTGTAAGGGAGACTGCAAGACTCTTCAAGTAACCCAATTGTGTATTTTTGGGTCTATCATGGGCTTGTCTTTACTGGGATCTTGTGTATCAGTTTTTTCACCTGATGCTTAGTTACCATGCAAGAGTCACACCACTACAAAAGTAGGCCCTGGAATTTGCTTCAACTCCATTGATTTCTAGAAGGAAAAAGAGGCTTGCTTTTGTTCCAAGAATCAACAAAAGTAGAATCCAGAGGCAAGAAATACAAATTGGTTACTAGAAGGCAAATAGTTGCTTCCTCAACCAGGAGTTTATTATTGTTTTTTTTACTATGATAGCTGATCCTTTCTTCTTCCTTCATAAGCTCTTTCTTGGCTGATATTTCTGGTTACCATAATAAGGTAATATAGGCCTGATAATTCTAATTGAATTGTTAGTTTATGTCATAACCTCATGTTGAAAAGTTCATTGATCCCTTCAAGTGACAGCTTCGTCTTTTGAATCCTGGTTTTTGAGAATATTGTCTTCTCTACTCCAATGTATTTTAACATTTTGATATCATCTCTCAATATGAATTACCATGTTGTTTTTTAAAATTACGTTTTTATGGAGATTTTCAAAGATTCTTGATAATTGTTTTTATATTAAAAAGTCAAATACATAATACAGATAGTCCTCAACTTACAACAGTTCATTTAGTGACTGTTCAAAGTTACAATGGCACTGAAAAATGGACATTTTTCACACTAATGACCGTCGCAACATCCCCATGGTCACATGATTTATATTTGGATGCTTGACAACTGGTTTCTGTTTATCAGGGTTGCAGTGTCCCGGGGACATGTGATCACCTTTTGCAACTTTCTGATGAGCAAAGACAGTGGGGAAGTCAGATTCATTTAACAACCATGTTACTAATTAACAATTTCAGTGATTAATTTAACAAATGTCCCAAGAAAAGGCATAATTGGGGCAAATCTCACTTAACAAATTTCTCACTTAACAATACAAATTTTGTGGTCGTAAGTCGAGGACTACCTGTAATAAATAACAAATGTCTGCATGCCATAATTGTAATAAATTCATTTTCATTATAATGTTTATTTTCAGTTTTTCTTTTTAGATGAGATGATAATTTATAATAAACTAAGTTTTTTGAAGAACATTCAAATAAATGGAGGGATACTTTGAGCATCCTATACTTAAATTATTTGTACTCATTTTATTGAGAGGGGAATAATGCTGAGAGATATTGGAAATCCAATTTCATTGTAGTGAAATATGGGATCTCTTAATAGCAGTAATTATAAGTTTACATATACTGTAGTATCAACTCATTGCTATTACACAGATGTTGCTGAACTAGTGCTATGTAAACTCTAATTTCATTTTAAAACATTCATGAAAAAAAATCATCCCTTGGGTTTTAGAAGTTGGTACAGCAATTAAATGTTGAAGAAAAAGTAGAGAGACACTCAGCCAGTATTTGTTGTACAAAAGTGTTTTCAGAGGCAAAAATAATCAAAATAATGTAAGCAAAGCAAACAATTCATATACTCAGCATTTTTAACATTAATATTTTCAATTTTATCTTGACTACATAAAGTATATTACAGTGGTCTGTTTCTTTTAAGAAAAAAAAGTGATATTTACATGTATTGTTTCCCATTAATTTCAAAACAAATATGTCACTGCTGCTTTATGGGAATTATGCAAACTTAGAAAATACTGTCCTTATAGTATGAAAATAGCAAGTAATATAAAATTACTGCAGCATTTATTATTTAGAAATGGAATTAAAGCATGACATGGAAGTATGCTTGAATAAACGAGTGGTTGAAACCACATGATATTGCTAATGAATTCAGCAACAAATTAAGGAATACACAAATTGGAATAATGATACACATTTTGGATTTCCTACCTGGTTTTTTAAAACAACAAATTCCAATAAAAGTATTTTCATTTCAGTTAAATATTATACTTTACTACAGATTTTAACCTTCTCTCCACAGAATTCTAAATTTTGCCTGAGTGATCCTAACTGTAATACAATGATACGTTTTACACACTTGTAAAAATTTTCATTACAAGTTACATAATATGGTACGATAATACAACATGTAGCTTTCAGCAAGAATATGTGTTTTATCTTTTGAAAGAGGAAATGTAAAAATTAAAATTTGCAAGTGGTTTAGGAAAACACTCTTGTTCATGTATTAAGAATACTTAATCAATTTGTTTCTCAACTCCAAAATGGTTTGTTTCTTTTCCTCATTTGATTCCTATATAATGGAGTGTGTGTTACTTGGCAACCAGAAAATATATTTTAGGAAATTTTGTGGGTTGATAGAAGCCC
Source organism: Oxyrhabdium leporinum (assembly GCA_032468155.1). Lineage (NCBI taxonomy): Eukaryota > Metazoa > Chordata > Lepidosauria > Squamata > Cyclocoridae > Oxyrhabdium > Oxyrhabdium leporinum. The sequence continues at coordinate 21,546 of JANHFL010005757.1, read as the reverse complement.
AAGAGAATATGGGCTATTTTTGAAATACACAGGTCATATGCTAAGAATCTCAGAGTAGCATATTTATAATATGCATACTTGATGTATATGTTTGATTTAGCCCGGATTTAAAGAAAAGGAAAAAAAGCAGGATATAGTCTGTAAACCCGCAGACATGCACCCTATAATTTGCAGAGGTTTCTGGTGCATTTCTTCACAATTATTTCCAAGCTACCAAGTCAGGAGTGAAGTTGCAGCTGGTTTGTGTGATTGGAGAATGATTAAAGTTTGCTAGAAGAAAATCAGGAAAACACATGTATGCATGTGCAGCTTTTACCATGCAGGTTAACAACTTGTGAAGCAGAGAAATTCACTGTTACATGAGACATGTTTATAGCTGGGCTCCTGTTTCTGGTCTATGTCTTTGTGATGGCTTTTTAATTTATTTTTGGACTTCGGATAATTTAATAAGTTACTATAAATCTGAAGTATAGAATTTACTATCAGCATTTCTCTTGTTAAGAATAATGGCCATGATATTTGCTACCGGTATGATTATGAATAAATGGTCATAATAGCTAGGTTGCTTGTTAGGACTATGTGCAATGATCCAGATTCAAAGGGTGAATTTGATTTAGAAAACATAAGGTGTTATATAAAATCTGCAGAAATTCTTTAACCAAGTATATTTTCCTGCGATCACATGTCAATTGCAGAGGGCAGCTGTGTCAAGGCAAGAAAAAGATATAACTGACTTAAAATCTTCCTGACATGTAGAAAATGCAAGCCCAAACATGTTCCATTGCATGTTGACTCTACTGCATATGTATGTGATGTTATCTGTAGGAACACAATCAACATCTCAGCTTAATCCATTTATGTATTTTTTGAAAATGTGTCTTGGGATTAGTAAGAACCGTATCATACAATTATCTAAGATACTTGGGATTGGGTTCTCAAGTATGTTGGGATCGATTAAAGTTATGAACTTTAAAAAGACTGTAAAATTTATTATGTTTAATTCCATTCCTTTCCAATATAAATATTCATTCTTTCCAGCAGCGTCAAAATGACTTTCTGAGCCCTGTACTTGCTGAAAAAGCAATTAAAAATACTAAAAATAAAACTCAGAAATACTTCCTTACAATAGTCATTGGTAGCCCTCTTGGAATATTAGTAGAAAATGAGTTCTAGAATAACGGGAATTTTGAAGTTTATCATAATTCATGTACCAATTGTATTTTCATATGCACATCTCCGGTATTTTTCCATAAAACAACCAAATTATATTTTTAATAAAACTCAATATAAACTATGTAACATGAATGAACATTGAAGTGATTGTAGCACATCTGCTTTCATTATTTTTTCATTGGAGATTTCCACCACTATTTCTCACTTTATTCTGCTTTTTAGTTACGAAAAATAATTGTATAATTTGAGATAAACCATGTACCTAACACTTCCCAGATACCTTATTGAAATTGGAAGTATTAAAAAAATATCCAAAGAAAGCTTACAGAGTAATTTTTTAGAGATATTTAAATACAGGAAATAGTGGACAAATAATTATGTGCTTGATCCCCTGCCACTGAAACGGAATTAAAAGATGGAATTAAAAGTGTCTAAAAATAACTAGTAGAGTTTTTGTTCAATATGTGTAATTACTCTTAAACTGTTAATTGCACAACATTTTCATTCCATGTTCTCATTTGCTAATACTATTTTAGTAGAAGGATTAGGATGGTTCAGTATCTTCCTTTAATGTGCAAAACTGCCAGGCTCTTGTGAACTCTTAAAAAGCAAAACACGATAGACTATAAAAATTTCTGGCACAGTGTGTCAAGAGAGTATAGTGTTTTCTTGAGACTAAATTACAAAAGTGTATTAAATTGTGGCAGCTGCCAATGATCTGTTACTTACTGTTATGCATCTCTTCCCTTCCCTCTTTCCCTCATTCCAAATATGGTGCCAGAACATACAGTTTTAGCTGTTGGGTACCAACAGATTAAAAATAATGTCTAAGAGAGCTTAGTGTCCTTAGCTTTGACCCTGTCAACTGCCAGTAATTAAAGGCATGCCCTGACTTTAGGTGGCTTTTGACTGCTCACCATTTAAAGTGAGCAGTAGGTTATGTGATGAAAATGACAGTAAATTAAAGGTGCCAGCATTTCACTGAGGTGCAATCACTTGGCATAATGCTACAGCACATAAAGGCAAGTTATACACATAATCACATCTTAAAGATTATTAATGGTCTCAGACCATTGAAAATATTGTGCTTTCCTCAGGATATCTATGTGTTGAAAATGGTTCTACCCACCCCAGCATCATATGTGAAAAATTAAATATACAGTGAACAACTTCAGGGGGAAAACATTCTGCCCTTTCTTTTAGAAGAAAGAAACCGAAGAATCAAAACAAAATCTAGACTTTGAAAAACGACATTAACATGTTATTTTTAACAAAGGAATGGTGGGCAAGTAATTATACTTTTTCCTTTTGCTAACATGAATTTCTGTCCTGGCTTTAAAAATTCTTTAACATCCCACATTGGTGAAATTCAAATAAAAAGTTGACAAGGTATGCAATTTGAATGCCTTACTCCTGAAAGTTCATTCATAGGTACAAAGGCCTTTTTTGGTACATATGGTGAGAAAGAATGCTTTCTTAATATTGTCAGAGTAACACTTGCTGACAGTCACCTGTTCAAATTACTAAGATCCTTTTTTTAAAAAAACTCCACAAGTTCATGTGGATGTAGGTGTTTTTTTTTAATGAAGGCGACCTTAAATTCCATATAATACGGATTTAGTTAAAGAAACCAGAGTTTCCATCTTCCATGCTTTTTTGATTCAGTTTTGGATTTTTGCTTGGGAGTTGAGGAGTAACTCTCCTGAGAATAAGGCAAAGGTGCAACCTGAGTTTCCTCAATAGGGTGAAGTTTTCTCAGAACTGGCTGAAGTTTGTCTTCTTGCTGCTTAAAATCTAATTCCACACTAAATAGTGGAAGGAAAAAAAGAGAACCACAATCAGTTGCCAAGATAGAGGTTTCTGTTAAATTAACATTGAAAATGAATTTGATATGTGAAAAAAAACCAGATTCTGCATTCCTCTAATACAACATACTGACAAGAAATACTGTATTGCAAAACAAGTAATATCTGAAATGTAAAAATATTTTAATATTTTAATTGCACCATGGAACTGTTACCCACAAATATGACAAAAAGCTTTCTTAAACTAAGTCAGTCCCTTAACCCAATTGTTGTCTACTGTGAATGGCAGCAGATTTTCTGGATTTAGCCTGTGAATTTCCAAGTCTAGACAGATCTATTCTGCCACTAAGCTAAATTGTAGTACTTCCTAGGATACTCTTGTGAAAAGGTTGCTCGCAATGGTTGAAGACTTGGCTTCCTTTTCATCCAAATGGGATAAATATCTTGGTGGCTGGAAAGTTAAAATTTATCTCTGAGCTTCAGAGGTTACGTTTTTCCTTGTAAGGTTATCTTCAATATAAATGTATGTTTATATCCTATGTTAGTTCATCAACTGGTTATTCAACAACAAAATATGAAGAGGGATCAGGATGAGGATATAAAAGTCCCACTAGAATAGGAGATAATAGGCATACAATATTTACTCCTATACTTAGAGCCTCTTGTACATCTGGAACATGAAAAAATAGTTTTATCTCAATATAACTGCAATTATTCAGTTATTTTTTATACAGTGTTTAAGAAATTTGATAGTACCAAAGAGATAAATAAAATAATTCCAGTAACCAAGCACTATTGATTCACCCATAATTAATATGTAAACAAGCCCATTCTTAATTCTAAACATGAGTGGTTTCAGGACTAAAATTTTTGTTGCAGTGCTTATCCATACATTCACATAACATAATCTTGATATTTGTATATTTTATGAACTTCATAAAGTTGTTGAAATATTTCCTCTTCTGTTTCTGTTATCTCTGTGAGACTAGATCTTTGCTGTATGTAACTCAAACCTGAACTCAGCTAATTATAAAGTTAGAGCTATTAAAACAGCTGTAGAACATCATGCCACTAAACATAATCTCAAAACATAGACTGCAAGGGAAGAAACAAACTAGATTACTCATTTGAAGATCAAAATTGCTATGTAAAAGTAAAGTTACACTCATAAATTATTTATCCCAAATTGTAAGTGTATTTCAAACAGAAGAGTATACTATGACTGCTCTGCAATTAAGGGAAGGAAGGATCCAGAAGAAATTACAGATCAGAGATCTGAATACCATTCATAAAATATGTTTCAGGTTTAATTTATAAAAACAGAGACCTGATTTCAAGCTGTAGCAGAAAGGTAATTAGTAATGGTAATGCACAGTGATTTAGAAAAAGATAATTGTAAAACAAATTGCTTTGAAAATATTTTTTTCATCTTAAAGTGAAATGTAGGTGTTATGAAACAAGTTTCCTCACCTGGGTGTAGATCTAAGAAGGCAAGAAAAAAGGCAGAAGGCAAGGGAATAATCTGGATATGGTTCAAAACCGAGGGAATTTTTTAGTGTGGCTGAACATTTTCTCACTAAATAAATAAACCTACTAATATTCATAGAAATAATGCTTTCCCCCCTTGCCCTTTCCTTAACCATAATCCCTCTCCTTTTTAACAACAAAGACCAGAATGAACTTGGAGGTCTGCTGGAAATAACAGTCGGAAGTTGTACTTGATTTTTAAGATAAGAAACTATAGGAAAGTCTATTTTTTCTTTCAGCTTTCTGTAAGCACCTGCACTACATCCCCACACAGTTCTGGAACATCTCCCTAATGTATTTCCAGGAAGTACAGTTTTATTCGTGAATGTTTTTAAGTTAACATCAGTAAATACAAATCTAGTATATTTTAAGTTTTTTTTGCCACCATATATATCACTGTATATTCAAAAAAACCATCCTTCAGGTTTTGATGATGTTTAGAATTTTCCACCTTCATTCGTTTAGCAGCATCTGCAAACCTAGTCAACCCAACTCCTACTCCTAAGTCAAGATCATTTACCAATAATTTAAAAAGCAACAACTCCAACATAAATTCTGAATACTTTTCCTTCTCTTCATTGCATAATAGCTCATTTTTCCTACTCTTTGCTTTTGTTTAACAAATTAGCCATACAAAGGCAAGTACTCTTATCTATGACTGCAGTTTATTCAAGTCAAGAACATTTAAGAGTCTTTGTTGAAAAATCATTAGTCTTTCTGAAGAACATAATATAATGTTGACAGTCACTTCCCAATAACCCAAAGGTTAGATGCATATAAGCTCCATCTCTATAACCTGCAAACTATCCTTCCATTCTGCCTTACCTATATTTAAACCCTGCATCGATCTAGCCACTGTGAATCTGATTTGAGCTGCCATTCACAAGTGTTTGTCTTTTAATAAAATTTGGTGGGAAAAGCTGCTATCAGAATCCTGATTTTTTTGCACAACTATTCTCCTATAGTGTCTCCTACATTTCAACTTTTGTGTAAAATTATTTCCATTCTGACTAAATAAAAATAATTTTGTTTTCCCCCTATAATATAAAAGGACAGGGTTCTTTCCCTCCTAATTCACAAGTCAGAATTGTACATAACCTGATGGACCAGTGTGGGTCGGAAAGTGCATTTAGGCTGTTGAATGGAAAACTGGCTACAAACAGGCTTAACTGACTACACAGCACCTCACTGTTCATTACAAAATTAATTAAACACACATTGCTTCAAAACTTACTGTGTTTATCTTGGAGAGTTTTAAATGCAGATCCTCTCATTTTGTGATCAAACGCATATCTATTCACACCTAAATTGATGCTGATTTTATATCAGCTGTCATCTACTCTGGTGCTCTTAATATTTATTTATTTGAAATTTTGGACTGAATGATTACATTTTACAATTTTAATTTATTTTCAATTGATCTCATAATTGGGTATTAGGAGAACCATAATATTTAGGATGAAATTAAAATAAGTGGCATGTTTTTTTGAAGTCCAAGAAAGAAAAACCAACAAATGATAGGTTCATTTGGCTTTTGCTAGCATTATTCAAGAACTTCAATTTTATAGTGTGTTTTAATCAATTTTTCACTGCAGAAATTAATCATGGTAGATTTCAGATAATTTTTTCGCTGAATCTGAAATAACCTTGAGTTAGCTTACAGAGTGTTCAAGTTTCCTAAACAAGTTGAAAACTGTTATGATAGCTTTCAATGTTTATGTCATTAAAATCATTTCATGGTAACTGCTTATGGATCAATGTACAAAATATTAAACAAAAAACTGTTTTTAAGGAAGAGTGTAAAAGGCAAGTCTCTAAGGAAATAACTATAGAAGGAATATTCTCACTTATTTTACCAAATTACTTACAACAAGATAGGATTAATGTGACTTCTGCACACATAAATTGCTAAGGCAGAAATGTATGTGTACTTAAAAGTACCTTAATAATACTAACAATCTAATATTTTTACATGTTAATTTTATTCTATGATAAATTTGCTTTAGGGTTTTATAAAATATATGGCTGATTCCAAATGGAAGATATACATGATCTGATTTTTCATTCTAAGAGGATCTGTTTGGTCTGACTGAACAATGTACACAGAATAATAATCCATGTAATAATCATAAAAGTTTTGGGGTCTACTTTTTCTTCCCTTATTAATACATTAAAATGAATTGTTACCCAGAATCCTTTGAATCTGTGGCATTTTTAAGGATACAGACTGACTGAAGTTACAAGGTGAAGGTCTTAATTGTATTTCTGTTATCTTCAGTGACATTAATATATTCTAATTTGACAAACGATAGTTGTTGTTGGGTTTTTTGCTACAAATTACTGGAATATATGTGTAAGAAGAAAGATTAGCACCTATGTGACTCTGGACAGCCACTCCCCATAAGTAGATGGCAGGAATCATCATTCTGCAATTGACTTTTGAATCAAATAGTTCTTACTCAATGGATATCATCAAGTTCACACTTATAACACAATCTTTTAAGGATGAAAGATTGTGCCTCATTTCTTTATCACTTTTTGGAGATCAATTTTTTTCACTGAATTGGAAATATGAAGACATTTCAGACCAAAAAGAATTTTCCTGAATTCATTAGGTGATTTTTTTCACTTGGAAAAAGAATTTTAAATATGGTTTTAAAGGTTTTTAAAAAATATTTTTTGGATTAAACACCAAAAGGGTGCTTAGAATATGGATTTTAAAAAGTTAAAGGACTGAGGAATCAGGTGTACTTGGAATTAGAGTTTTGAATTCATTAGATGAATTTTTCCATTTTCCAAATGGTGGTAATTTGGGGCTTTTTTAAAAATCTTGAAGGTTTGAGACACTAGAGGGAGGTAGAAAACAAAGTCATCTAGTTAAGAAAATGAAACAATTTTTGATGAACATTTTTGAATTTTGGTCTTCAAAATTATTTGATATAGATAGGACAAGCTGCAATTAATAAGGTTGAAATTAATTTGAATATGGATTTAAATATATCAAAGAGAAGGCTATTCTCTTCTGGATGTTCAAATGAAACAGATGGATATTCCACTGCTTAAAGGAGATGTTACAAACATTTAATCAGAAAAGTGATCCAGATAACTTTTTCTTACTGGATTATAAAAGAGGTCTGTAAATTCTGAAAAATTATCAGGTAAAAAAAATGAATAGAAAACAAGCTATGGGACTATATTTGATAGGGTTAAAATTAAGTTTGTTAAAAATTCAGGTGAGAAATACAGAGCTTGTTTGATTGATCCAGCTTAAAATAGAGAATTATATCTGGATTTTCCATAATTATATCTGGATTTTGCTCAGAAAGAATAAATGATGATAGTTTTGTTTTGGAGATTTTAGAGTTAAGAGATGAGTTATGGGGATAAAAAGAGTATGCAATATAGGAGATGGTGATAAGATATTAAAATTGTTTTTAACTTGCTGGGATGAAAGGGGAAGTTACTTTATTTTCTTCTTTATACATTTTTCATTTTCTTTTTGTATCTATATTTTTGTAGTTTGTATTCGTTTATATTCTATTTGCAATGCTTAATAAAATTATTTGAAAAAAATATTACCCGTCATGCATAGTTTACTATATTATTCTGCATAAATATTTTGAAATTTTCAAAATGTAGAATATTGATGGTAAAGTTAAATGGGCAAGGTATTTGACTTGGTAGAGCAGAAACTGAGAATATTTTCAGGAAATTCTCCCCCTGCCCCTTGTCCTTAGAAATATTATTATATGAGATCATATGAGCCCCTACAATGTTTTATTCACAATAATGTGATTAACACAGGCCAGGTGCAGCCAATCAGCTAGCATGAGAAATAGACTGCAAGCAATCTGTTACTACCAAATACCAAGGGAAATAAACCCAGAATTGAAGCCTTGGGGCTTCTCTTCCCCCTCTCTTGCTATTCCACAGCCTACGTGGAAGTTGCTACTCACTGCAAGTAGGGCAGCTTGTATTTGCAGTCTTTGATTACCTATGAGAGCGGTAAATTTATAAAGAAAGACTTGTTACAAAGACCTACAGCCAATACCTGACAAGAAATAAAAATACAAAAAACCAGGCAGGCTAACAGGAAAATAGATTGCTTTGTTAGAGAAGGATTAACTGGAGAGAAAAATGTTGATATCAATGTTACTCAGCACAAGCTCAATTTTCTTGGTCTCTTGTGGGTGGATCCTATTCAGAAGTGGAAAACTTGAGACCCTCAGATGTTGCTGAACCATGAATTTATTATCACTCCCTATTGGTCATACAGCCATCATTTAGCCATCATCGGTAATTTAGCTTGAACTGTTGAAAAGCCCAGATTCTTGTTTAGTTTTAATTATTTCATTTTACTATATTTTTTTATACCTTAGAAGAAACACCTAAACACTGAGCTCCAGCAATATACCGCACCAAATCCACAATTTTGGCATGCCTTTCTCTCCCTCTCTCAGCAGCAGCCTCCAAAGCCATTAATTCCCAACTAATTTTCAGGAAAAGCAGAAAACAAGAGTTCCAGTATAAAAAAATAACATTTTATCCAAATAATCAGATAGTACTATAAAAATTTAAATATTTGAAATCCCAATATTCTATCAGTTATGCACTTTAATTAGAATTTAGCTACTGTTCCATATAGGAATGAGGAATTCATGATGTCTTCTTGATTTAAAAAAATTACTGCATGTAATGATTTATGAATTCCACTTCCTCAGTTATACTGAGTTATGTGAAGATATAGTTTTGGATAGTTCTGAAAGTAAAAAGCTTAATTAGTCCAGGATGTTTGAGTTTTCTCGGTGTATGTGTGTTTCATTAAAATCAGTTTAAAGGGGGTCACTTACATGACTTATAAACATATACTACCTCTGCTCTATGTAGGAATTTCTATATACGATCTTTCAAGAATGTTATTGCTAAGGGGCTTCCCTTAGCATAACTGACTTGGCTTGAAATATAATAGTTGTTGGCAAACAATGGCTATATAGACTCATACCATGCTTTATGCTACTTCTATTTTACATTAAGGCAGGGAGGTATATTATTACATTTCTTCCTGAATTTCTTCTGAACGAATATGTTTTTCTTAACATGTGTGCATGTACACACATGTATAGGAGGGTGAAAAGAAGCAGAAAAGCAACTGTTTTGGGGGTGAACAACTCTCCCTCCGTAGCCCATCTCCTTCTTTAATGCTTTCCTAAATATTACAATTCCAAAGGAAAGGTACTTTCTTTTCAGCAGTTGTGCAATTACTATCCTAAAGGAGAGATGACAGTGAATATAGTCCTTGTAAAAGCATGGATAAGGATATAAAAAATGGCCTGTTCTGGCAGCCATGAATGGAGGTTGCTAATTATTGTAATCGATTAAAATATGTTTTAAAAACAAGCAGTTGGGATAGAATGAACAGCATATTTTTAAAGATTTTGTATGAAAAAACATGCAGAAAGAATATGTTTGATGCTAATGTGGATCAAATTTAGATGTGTTTCCATATTCCTAGCCAAAGAAGATGCTGTGTAAATGAACAAAGCAGGGAAAATAGACATGAGAGGTGGCTCAAACTTAATTCGTTTTGAATGCTGTGTGTGTGTGTGTGTAGAGATAGATAGGTAGGTAGGTAGGTAGATAGGTAGATAGATAGTTTCAGTAGGATAAAGACCTACTGCAATGTTTGAACTTCCTCAATCAGTTTTTAACTCTCACTACTTGATATGACCCCCCAACTGATATTTACTGCTATTAGAAAAAGGAAATAGGTTTGGTAAGGAAATATTTGAATGTTTGAATTTCCAACTTAATTAGGATATGGTTACACTTACTTACATACTATGAATTCCCAATGGTTGGGTCAGCTAATTGTGTCTGCCAATTATTCTGCCATACGTTTAATTTATAATTATTATTTCAGTGTATAAAAGTAATGCACCACTAATTTTACCTATTTCAAAAACGTAATTATCTGAATAAATAAACCTAATTGCTTGCACAGATGGGGTATATTTCTGAATTTATTTACAGTATAGTTTAGGTGTTCTCGCAAGTCACTTTCAGGCTGGGATAAAATGTCAAAGATTTTATTGTAATGTAACTTTAAGCTATCACGCATATAAAATAATAGGAAAGGGAAATTAGAAAAAAGAAATGGATAAATTCAGTGAATGAAATATATTGCAACAGTTCCTTAATATATATTGGTGGACCAAATGACATTAGAAAGAGGGCCTTTTCCAAAGGTAAAGAAATGGATATAATGAATTTATGGATTGTCCTTCATTTAATAAGTGAAGAATTGTTACTTCAAAAGTGATAAAGAATGATCGCAAGCAACCATTCAAGCAAAAGTTTATTTTAGAATTCACACGAGCACATGTAGCAACAAAGAAAACTGCTTGATTAGTGTATTCTATCCCCTAGCAAATGAATCATTACATCACTTCTGATGATGGCATCTGCCAAGAAAGTGCTATGGAAATGGAAGAGGAAAGAACTGCTATAAGCCAGAAAATAGAGTTTACAGAGGGACCTTGTGTATAAATCATTATAATTGCTACTCCAGAGTAAAGAAAAAAATAAAATAAAAAAATACTTGTTATTAAAGTAGTACAGGATTTGATTGATTTGTAGGGCATAGCTGCACAAAACTGGAGAGATTGGGAGTTACACCAGCTTCCTGACTTTCCAAAGGTCCTCCAGAAAATTCACACTGAAAGGGAAGAGCCGATTTTTCCAATCCAGTTTTTTGTGGGCTTTTTAGGACAAGAAGGCAAACTACATTCATTTTATTCTTAAAGAGTAAAGAGGATGAGAACAATTTGCTTTTGAAGGCCTATTCCCAGCGCCACTTTTAAAACATAAAAGAAATGGAAGAAAGAAATGGAAAAAAATAATTCTCAGAGCTGACCCTTCTGTTTCTATCTTTATTTAAAACTTAGCCATGCCCACACCCTGACAGTAACTGTAGTATATCACTAAAATTTAGCTATTTAGTATCTTAGGCTGCTGAAAGATGGAAATAGGGTCCATGGAATGATAGTTCTTTAAAAGGACAAGGAATCTCTCCTTCCTGGATTTTGAAACACTGATGAACATCTAAAATATAGGTAGTTCAATCTTACCGACCACTCGTTCAGCAACCATTTGAAGTTGCAACAGTGTTAAACGAGTGCTATCTTAAGACTGGTTCACAAAGTTCTGGTTGTCTCAGAGCCCTTGCAGTCATTTTATCTTGATTTAGGTTGTTGGCCACATTCACAACAGTTGCAGGGTCCTTCAGGATGATCAACCAAATCTTTCCTTGCTACTTCCCACAAGCAAAGTCAATGAGGAGGCCAGCAGGGAATGTTCCAAGTCACTATGGTAAGTCCCCTCGCTTTACTGTGCTTACACCAAGCCCTACATGCCCCATCCTTCTTGAGCTCATACCCTGCTGTGGGATCCACCTCCGGGATTTCTGGAGACATGCCCTGCTATGCCATTCACTTTCTTGGCTTTCCTGTGCTCAGATAGCTTGCACCGATTTTCCAGGGCCTCCCCCACTCCCTGCAGGCACTCTCCCCGCAACACTCCTGAGTTCATTACCTGGGACTTCCACCACTTCCTGCATATCTTGGTTTTAGCAACCAGAACTGTTATTGCTAAACGATGTGATCCCATGATGCACTTTATGATTGCATCACTTAGCAATGACAAATCCAGTCCCAATTGCCATTGTAACACAACGATTACTTGTATGGCTTTCCATGTACAATATTTCAGGATTCTTACAATCACAGTATTTAGCTTGTATCAGTTAAAAAATCTTTATGCAACACCTGATTGCTAAAGCACAGTTGTACAGTCCAAAACATTAGTTGTTTATACACAATTGAAAAGTATGGAGTAAAATTCACCTAAAGCCAATTTATTCCCTAAGAACTTTTGAAGTTGAACACCTCATCTCATTAATGGCATGCGCTACACAGGAGAATGAATAGAATGGTGTTAGACTCTGCAGCTCAATCGATACTGCACCAATTTATGCTTGATGGATTATGCAAACAGACAGCACAAGATGTGACACAAAAATACTTAGAAATGTAGTCCCTGTATCCTAAAATATCCTACATTATTTCTGGCAACAACTACTCCATAGGTTACCTAGTTAATATAACAAATTTTCATCACTGATTGTTCCAGAAAACTGTTCAACAAATATAATGTGCATCCTTCTCATCACTTATAAACATGATAAAATATAACTATACTGCTATAAGATAATTTAATTGCTACATTAGGCAATATATGTGTACACATTTATGTACATTTATCAACTCACTAGTTTTGTGAAGAATAATGAAAATCTATGCTTTTAGCTGCTTGCTACTTTTCCAATTTCTGGAGGTCGGCATTATTTACAAAGGCACGTCAATACATAATCTATTACAGGTAATCTTCAGTTAACTATGTAAACTGGGATCAGAATTTGTTGCTAAGCAACACAGTTTTGAAGCAATGTCACATGACAGTGCTGCTTAGTGGCAGCTGTTATGGCACTTCTGGGTGCTGTCATTAGGCAACTCCTGCAATGTCATTAAGCATGACATCACATGACCGCCTTTTGTGACCTTCCGGTTTTTCCCATTGACTTTGCTTGTCAGAAGCTGGCAGTGAAAGTCCCAAATGGCAATTGCGTGACCACGGGGAATATGCTTCTGGAACTTTGTTGGCCAGTTGTAAGAACGATTTGTTCAGCGCTATCATACCTTCAAAGGGTTGCTGAATGAGTGTTACTGAGGACCACCTGTGTACACATTTTAACCAGGACTATTTGCAATAAATAATTTTTTATTTGATCATGAAAATGTGGTGCAGAAGGCTGAGTCGCTTTTCATTCTTTTGCTAGTATGTAAAAAGTATGCACATTCATTTAAGACATTCCATTTTTAGGCTATACATTACAAGTATATGCTGTGTACCTTTTTAAAAGGGTAATGTTCAGAGTATCCATAATTTACACTGTTACTTGTTTTCAAATTTATTATTGTAGACATCAACAAGTTATTTAAATAAAAAAAAAAGATATTTTGATGAAGTACTTGCTACAAATTTCTGTTCTATTATTGTACAAGTTAATGCACACCACTATCCTCATCTCATTTCTCTTCTTTCTAGTATTTAAATATCTTATAAATTGGCTTTATAGTACAGTAAACATTAATTTCCTGTTCTTAAGAGAATACATGCTGAAATACCAATTTAAAACAGTGGCTTGCATGCAGGTTCCATTACTGAATAAAATCATTTTTATCCAATTTGTAAAGTGGAAACATGAGAAATTACTTACCTATAGATTATACAAGCACTGTTCCTACATGTATCACAATTGGATGTGTCTTGACCAGTCCGATATGAAAGCCTGAAAATATAAAAACATTATATAGTTAAAAGAATTGCTTCTTCGTTGTTTTAAGTGGGTGGAAGGATAAAACCTAATTTTAACTTCTCACTGGATTAAATGTCAGTTTTGTAGCTGCATTTAGACACATAAGAATACTTACACGTTTTGATATTCAGGAAATACAGTTTGTTAATATATTAACAATTGAAATCAATTTGCCTAAGCATGATTTACATATTGTGGATGGTACATGCCTGTCACAATGTTTTTATTAGATTTTCTCTATTCAAATGATACATATTGTCCATAAGGGAATGCTGGAGTCACAGACAATAAGCAAGAGGAATGACATGTTTGCTTAATTTTAGAAGTCATCCAATAAGCACATTTTATTGTCAGGGAAGGCACACAGATTCCTCTTGTAACCTGCATTCACAGCCCTTTGTGCTTCCAGCATTATTTCTTGAATTATTACACATATAACCTAAATGTAGATTGCAGCTTATCTTAAGGCAAGATACTGGTCATTTTGAAATGATCAGTAATTGACTAATACAGAGCTCTGATATAGTTTATACGTTTGGTAAAAATTTAGGTCAAAAGCATTATACTTTTTCATATCTTTATTGAGAAAAAATGATTCAAAGCTACATATCACAAATTATGTGATCATCAGTTCACTTGAAGGGGACATTAGAATCAAATATTTCAAATATGTTTAATTGGGCGCTCTATCTAGTTTCAGATCATATTTATGCAGAAATTCTGAAAATTCAAAAGAGTTCAGGTTCACAAACTTTAAAGCTTATTGTAAGATGTAATACCATCTATAATTAGTCTATTGCCCACATATAACTGTCTAATAAATGTTCTGTGTGCCTAATTTCCATCTAAACTTATTACAATATGAATAGAGAAATCAGTTAATGTTATTTCAGCAATGTAAAAATCATACAGCAGGAAATTCTAATAATCTGAAATTAAATACTTGTGTTGTGCTTCAATTACAAGTATTCATGTCTGTTGTTTCAGAATACAAAGCTTAGCAACATATCTTTCTCAATAATTTTACAACTATATTTTCCACTTTATGCTTGTATTGAAAACTGTATGAAAATGCTGTATCAATTATTACGTGAAACCAAGAATCTTCTGTGAGTGACCAATCAGGATGGCCAAGTGAAGTCTCCCAAGTCCCTTACCAGAGCTGTTGCTTCACTGCCCCCAAAGCAAAGAGAAATGTAGACTTTTGGTTGTGGTATGAGGATCACTCTATAGGAGTCATTGGAGTAATGAATTGTGACATCAGAACTGATGAATCCCTCAGTGATAGCTGTGGAGGGGTGGCCAATTACATACAGACTAGTGGCGCTGCTGCTACTAGGGAAAAAGTGGGTATAGGAGAGTACTTAGCAGGACAGAACAGTAGCACAGCAGACAGATCCTCATTTAATGTCAACTTTCTTGGGCTGTCCCTATACATATACTTCCGGTTGTGATACTGAAGCTGCTCTGGTTGAAACAATACAATATACTTAGAGAGTATAAATAATAGGGATGAGCCACTGGATGTCCAACATAGAAAATTAAATTTGGGTATTATTTATGGCAGATTGGATGTTTGTCAAAAATGTGCCTCTTCTCCTTTCGCTCTATGAAACCTCATCAGCCAGTATCAGTATTTCACATTTGTTTAAAATGAACATTATATTGGTCATTTCCATAATTACAAAACTTCCAACTACACAAATTTCTCTTAGCTACACAAATATTTTGGTGAAAGAAAAAGCACTAATTATAGCAAGACAGATAAAGTATAATTTTGAAGGCTAGAAATATGATGTCCAGGCATTATTGGTATCTGTAAACTGAGACTTTGGGGTTCTTAACAGTTCTTCCCCAATACTGGACTGCAATTTTTTTTATATCCCTTTCATTATATCATGACATCATTTTTCAGACGAAGAGGATAGTACATATAGGGATAGTAAACAAAATATAACATACCCACCCCCAAATTGTTAATTGTTAAATTAATCAGGCTGTAATCTTTATTTTAAGCCTTACTTCAGAGTAAGAAAAGACAAAATACTTATGTGCATGACACATATTATGTGGCCTTGAAATATGAGAGACTCTGAAACGAAGCCATGCTTAATATTTTTGGCTGTCTCAATAATTTCATGCATATTTATATATTGTCTTGCTTTGACTTTTATTTGTGAGTATGTTTAGAGGTTACATTATTTTAAATCCAGTTAAGAATCCAAAGAAGTTTAAATGTGTTACCAGGAACAAAAATGACCTTTACATTTGCTTTCCTCAAATTTCCCAATTTATGCAGCCATAAATTATTCTTTTATTTGCGCAGAGCTGTCAGATATATGACTATAGGGAAAATGAAACAGTTCCTTGCCCTTAAAGTTCTGAATTTTTATTCAGGGGAAAGTAGGGGAATGAATATACACTCAATTGCTGCAGGTAGCCACCTTTCTTTTCTTGTGAAAATAGATAATGTTTCAATAGGGTTATTTGCTGTGGAATAGAAAATTAGAAAACTAACTTTACAATTGGATCCTTTGCCTTTCTGGCTTACAATACACCATAATAGTGGTTGTCCTGAGTTCGGATACATTCAGATTATCTTATTATGGTCACATACTAGTTTAATCAGATAAATATTTTCTAATTCTAACTGAAGATGCATTGCTATACCAAAGATCTTCTGCATGTTTTACATTCCAAAGATATTGCCATCAAACATTTCAGATGACTGGTAAGAGTCGTGGTGGCACAGTGGTTAGAGTACAATACTGCAGGCTACTTCTGCTGCCTGCTGGCTGGCTGTAATTTGGCAGTTCAAACCTCACCAGGTTTAAGGTTGACACAGCCTTCCATCCTTCTGAGGATGGTAAAATGAGGACCCAGATTGTTGGGGGCAATATGCTGACTCTGTAAACCGCTTAGAGAGTGCTGTAAAGTATATCAGTCTAAGTGCTATTGCTATTGCTATAACCTCAAACTAACCAGCTCCAGGAATTCCCATTAATAGCTCACAATATCAGATATCATGCTATACACATTTTCCTAAATCCATTGAATTTTCTATTTGACAGAAACAAGACTTCAGAAACAAGGGGCAATACCCTATACACCCCAATGTTCTTTAGTCAAATTAATCTGGATGATTCATGTCAATTTTTATCATAACATCACAACTGACAATTGGATGAACTTAAATTGTTTACATAATTATACAAGTGACATAACACCGATGGCCTATGATGTAAATTATGATTTAACCAATATGAGGCTTAATGGATAGCTATTCCTGATCAACATGAGGTTTTTATATGTTCTTTTAATGTTCTGAAAGAGGTAGACAAGAGTTCATGCAAACGTAGCTTTAGTTCTTTAAAAGGGAACAGCTTCCCTTAGAAATATAATGGGCCAGAAATACAAGCCTTTCCTTTTTATATATAATTGTACAGCTAGTTGAAAAAGAAAAAGAACTGAGACTGAATCCTAGGAAAATAGTCTTTCTGTGGTCTTTTAGTATAACAATTTATATTGTGTGAAGAACTAGGCCCAGGATAGGATTATTTCTTTTAGAAGCTGGACCCAGTGACAAGGCTTTCTGAGTCACATCTATCAAATTGAAATGTCATTCAATTAACAGTTATAATAAAAAGCATACTTGTCATAAAAAAAATCCTCTCTGATGAAATCCCCATTTTGGTCTAGCATAAACTTACATAGGATTGATTCTGAAAGAGCTTAGGGTTCTTTTTGCTTTTCCTGGACACCTGAATTTAAGAACATGTACTGAACTATTGCTGTGCATTATAATATGTTTAATATAGGGAAGTTTCTAATAACTTTGTCTGGCTAATAAACTTTTAGAGCAATCTTTTCTCAGACTTTATCAGTAATTAACCAGAAACTGAACAATGTAATTACAATCACTCAGGTCTTACCCAAGAAGAAATGTTGCGCAACATATTCTATTGAATCCCAGCCAAATTAATTTAAATAGAAATTACTTTATTTTCGAAGGTTAGAGTGATAATGTTAATGGTATAAGTTATACAGCTGTTTGAGTGAAGGTTCAACCTTCAGAAATACGTTATCAGCTGAATTAGTTCTTATCTGTTCAGAGATTTTATTTCATTAACTGTGACTAAAAGCTCCTGCCCAAATGCAGAAATTAATAACACCCTAATTACATAAATGAAAACTTTTTTGTCCAATCGGATTCTAGTGAATATTATAACATGGCCCCTGTGGGATCAGTAATACTAAACCATACATTATTATTTATTTAGTTCTAATTACAATTTGCTAAAGTGAACATCTCATTTTAAGTATGATTATAATATTACTACCTCTTATCTTGTATGGGTTGGAAAAATAGAATTATTTAAATAATATGTTTTTAGTTACACTAGCATCTGGGCACTTAGGAAAAAAAATGCAGGTAGTCCTCATTTAACAACCATTTGTTCAGTCACAGTTTAAAACGAAGGGACATATGATCTGTGCCTGGACTTGCAGCATTTTCAGTTATGGGATTGCGATCTGGCCTTTGTCAACCCACTCACTTATAGCAGGTTGCCAAAAGCCTTTTGCAATCTTCCCTGCCCGTTTTCCCAGAAAGCCAACAGGAAAAACCTACAGGCGGGGCCACAAAGTGCTATCTGGTTCCTGGCTGAAAAAGTCTGTCTAGAAATCCATGCTTGGATTTTGAGACAGGCTTATTTCAGCCACCGTCCTTGAGAGCAAAAGTCCTGCCTGCCTGACCCTTCACTTGTGTGGGTTGGAGTCTCTCTGGAAGGCAAGAAGAAAACTGCAGCTCTGGAATGGAGAAAAGAAACTCCGGAGACAAAATTTTTCTCCAGCTCAGTGCATCAGTTTCCTACTGCATATGGAAGCTGTCTACACCCCCCTTTGGCAGGCAGTTTTCTCTCCGTCCATTGAGCAATCATGCCTGGGAAAAGCTTAACACCTGTAAAAACTTACAATCTAAATTCCAAGTTGAAATTATGGATGTAAGTAGAGGCCTACCTGTATTTAAGTGATATTATTGAGTGATACTTAGAAAGTGATGGTAAACATCACCATTCAGAGTAATGTACCAAAATAAGCAATCATTTGTTACTCTGAACCATAAGACAGTAGTCTTGACTGAGTGCAGCATTTCAATGCAAAGCATTAGCAAAGTTTTTAAACATATCTTCCGTTTAGTTCAACGGAATGATTTCTATAGCTGCAGTTCATTCTACCAGGCTAGAAACCAGGAGACTGTGACTACTAGTCCTGTTTTAAGCCAGTCACGTTCCCTCAGCCCAACCCACCTCACAGGAGAAAATAGGAAGAAGGAGTATTAGGTAATCCTGCTGTGAGTTATTTATGTAAATAAAAAAATATGCAAAACAACTTTGGTGAATTACATAGTTAACATTCTCTCTCTGTACTAGAGTAGGCAGAATGGTTACTACTGCTACATATACCATTAAAAAAAAAGAATTTATAATGTGAAATTACATTCCCAATAGGAATATCTACTTTGGCTATAAATTCTTCTAATTGATGTTTCAATGTATTTATAGATTTCAGTTTGTACACATATAAACATTAAGAAGATAGATCAGAATATAAAGCTGAAAGCAACCATAAATGTTTGCTCTTTCATAGATAAATGAATATTTTGTCCTAAAAAGTGCATGCAAAATAAATGCATCTATAAAATCCACATTATTCAAAATGAATTAGAGTAATAATAAAATACTCTGCCAACAGAAGGAAGGAATGATGTCAAAAATCATTCTAAAACTCTAGTTTTATTATATTTGACTACTGTATTGCTTTGTAAATCAATCATGAATGATACATCAGCAGCTATGGAATAAATCTGAATACACTTTAGAAAACATTACTTATATACAACTTTTCAGTTTATTGGATTTGGAGAAGAACTACATAATTTTGTATACCATACCTACAATGTCACACATCTACTCTAATGAAATAGGGATCAATTTGTACAGTGCAAATGTTTGAAAATTCAGATAGTTGTTTTAAATGTCAGTTTATTTTTATCATATTTAATTACCATATGTCTCATGAATGTTTTCATGCTTCTTGTTTGTAATAGTGTCAAAATAAGGCAACACTTAATACTATTCCTGTTATGTGAACATTACATAGGTTTGTGGAGAACAGCTGTAGGAGCTGGTTTTCAGGACTCCTTTATCAGATTTATTTATATAGCAAAATGCAAGGTCACAATATAGCTCAATTTAAAGCAAAATAAAATGTAAGACTTTGTGTGGCTTTTAGTAATATATCAGCAGAAGTTGATTCTGTTTACAGGGCAATAGCATATCATATGGACCTCATTCTTGCTCTCAAAATTTCCTCTGGAGAGTTCCTTCCCCCACCACTTAGATTACTTTATATACTCTAGTAGGATTATAAGAGAAAGGGGAACTAAATCCTCATATGCAAGTGAATCTCCAGCCAAACACAATATGTTATTCAGCATCTTCATGAAATTGCTAGGAGCTGGATGAGATATCAGCAGGATGATGATGATGATGATGATGATGATGATTGATAATGATGATAATGAACTGTACAACACAACTTCAATCTGCTCTAGGCAGCCTATGGAACTACTGACCCAATATTTGGAGGCTGTGAGGGGCTGGATGGGACAAAACAAGCTCATATTAAATCCTTGCAAGACAAGAGGTGAATAAGGGGTGAATAACAGGTGCATATCTCAAATCTCCCAGGTTGCATATCCTGTCCTTAAGAGGAGTGCAGTCTTTTCTAGAGCTAATTTTAGAACTGATACCAAGTTCTAGATGAAAGTTGAACCGTTCCAAAGTTGGCTGCAGATAGGGTTACACTCCTCTGAAGAAGCAGGTATGCAACCAGGGGGCCTTGGACATGGATTATTATTCAAGCATAAGGTTGAAACCTGATCACGAGGGTCTTTACCCTATTTCATGAAGCGCTCCAGCTGGCCTTTCTGACCTAGATCACCATGTATCAATGAATTTTTATTAACTTGCAAGTAGATTAAAGCAATGTAGATGGGTCCCTTAAAATTATTTAGTTGTAATGGGTTCAAATTATAGAGACCTGATTGCTAGCAACATGAAGTGGATTTAGTAATGTTATACCTTTGTTGAGGTCACTGTGTTAATTATTATATAGGCCACAGGGAATGGCCTTGAAGGCAGGAAGAATAGGTCCTACCAATGCAATAGTTAGATAAGCAGGGTTTGAGCCTGGTCCAAGAAACCATCCTAGAAAAGCCCCTCCCTAGTTCACATAAAGTGAGAAAGGAGGAAACACATTAAGACTTGCAGGACTACTGCAGTTATAATAAAAGCAGTCTTTCTCTATGCAGCATTGGTTTCAATAGTGGCTTATTCAGAGTTCTGGTTTTTAATCTTTAAAGCCCTTTGTGGCTTGGGACTACAAGTTCTCAGAATCATCTTTATTTATTTATTTATTTATTTATAAATTAGATTTATATACCGCCCCATTCCAAGGACTCGGGGCAGTTCACACTTAAAAATCCTTTTAAAACCCCGTTTTAAAATTAAAACCCATAAAAATTAAAACCAATTTAAAAACCCC
>JANHFL010005756.1:21210-35721 GCA_032468155.1 Oxyrhabdium leporinum | reverse complement strand
GATGTAAGAGTATTGCTTATAAGCTGTAAACCGCCCCGAGTCTTCGGAATGGGGCGGTATATAAATGTTAAAATAAATAAATAAAATAAATAAATAGTTTATGAATTGCTACATTTTTCCTATCAATTTTTCCAATTTTATTGGCTAACTCCTGGATTCTACCATTGAGATAGGAAAAAAGAAAAACTTACCATATAAGTATTTAGAACTACACATATATAGAAAAAGTAGGTGTTTTGTATAAGTGAAAAACCCTAAAGATGAGTGAATCCATCAAGTTCTGATCCAGGTTTCTCACTTTCCTAATGATAAATTTGTTCCATCCTGTTTTGTGTATTTAAAAAAAAATTAAAACATTGAATGCATTTTTGTGAGCCATTTTTCTTAACAAAACCCCTTCTAGGGGAACTTTTTTCCCTAGTACCATGCTAGCATTGCAAATTGCATCCACAAATAAAGAAAAATGCAGATGTTTTATAGAATTGCATTCTTAAATCTGTACGGAAATTGAGTAGTTTTGTATTGAACTACAGATTACCCCTTCATTTTAAAATTCCAAAATGCAACTTACTGTCATACTAAAGTGTTTACATAGCCCAGTATTTTTCAGTTAGTGTTGTACATCTAGACGAGATGTGACTTTTGTCCCCTTGCCATAACAGAGAACCATAGAGAGCAGAAGCAAAGCCATAAGTCTCCAGCTGAGTGAACTGAAGCAAAACAGCATTTCCCAAACTCCAGAATTAGAGCATCTTCTAGTTTACTGTAAGAGCCAAAGTAAAACCATCATTTTGCACTAGTTCTCTCTCAGTGTTTCTGTGTACATTTTGGTGGGTTTGGAATTAGGAGAATGATGCTTCCAGAATAGTTGGTGTACTGAATATTGAAGTTTTCAATTCAAACTTTTCCACCAGAGATTATATGAACACAACCATGCCTTTTTCCTAACAACAGTATGCAAGAGGTTTGCCGTTGTCTACTGGGGTGTTTTTGATTTCTCACTCCTATAGCCCCGATATTCCCTGTGTTTAGCTTCTGAGCCCAGAGAAAAAGAGCCCTAATCTGCATAAATATATTAGCACAATAACAATATTTTTATCTCTTTCCTAATGATTCTCAGCATGGAATTTGTTTTCTGGTGTTGGGGGGAGGGGGTACAGTAGATACACATTATTCAACAAAAGCACCAAGATTGATTTTTGAGTCACCCATAGACATTTGGGCTGAATTAATTTTTAGATTCAGTCAGATTTTTTAAGGCAGGTTTTTTTTTAACTATGTACATTGTACCAGTTAAATTCCCATTAAAAATGAAAAAAGTGCTAGTCTCAATAGAGATCCTTGGGGAGGGGGGAGTAGAATATGTTTTTACCTCTCACCATTGCAGTAATACTGTCATTTATTTTGTTTGCTGTTCCTTAACAATTAACTATTCATAAGGTAACTTTTCCTCTTACCCGGGGACTGTTCTATTTATTTAGGCATCTTTGAAGATGGACCTTATCAAAAAGTAAATAATCTTTTTTGGATTTCCCTCTAACAGTGTTACTAAGGTGTATGTGTTACTAATAGGTATAACATCCTATTTTGGACACATTATGCAAAAATCTAGCTCTCTGGAGAAGGCTCTAATGCTGGGAAATGTGGAAGGAAAGAAAAAGAGGTCAAACAGCAGCAAAGTGGATAGACTCAGTTAAAGAAACAATGAGTACAGTGTTGGAAGAGCTGGAAGACCAAGTTAGGGACAGATTATTATGGATCTATCTGGTTACTAAGAGTTAGCAATGACTGGATGCACATAATTAGTTATAACATTTAAGGCATGGTTGTCCAAACTTTTGGCTTGCCTTGGTCACATTGAGTAGGGAAGAATTATCTTGGGCCACATATAAAATATGTAAAATAGTTAATATATATAAACCACAACTTTATTATTTTTATCTATTTATTATCTCATGGGATGCATTACTGTCTGTTCAAGGCTGCCTGTGGGCCATGGGTTGGACATGCCTAATGTAAGCAAATGTTTTCTACTATATACTCTCAATACTGTTCTGGTACTGAACTATGTTCCCTCTTTAAAAATTGCCATCACACTACACATTGGTATAGTACAGAGGCTAACATTTAGATTATGTTATTTACAAAAGTCTAGAAACTCTTGATGGACTTTTTTTTGCTGAAAATGGAGAAAGATGAACTGAGAACGTCTTGATTTACTGATTAAAAATAGCTATAAATGGAGAGAAGGGAACTACATTATGCTTTTGAAGGTGGGAAATAGTATCAAGTATGTTTATAACTGCTGTAAACAAGACCAGAAGTTCTTTCAAAGGTGACAAGAAGGTCTGAAACCACTAATTAATACACCCATATGCTGCAAGACCATGACATGACACGAACTATATACATTATCAAAATTATTTCATTTTTCCCCTTTTAATTGTCAGAATGACACTGCTGGTCGTGAGAGCTCTGACTTTTTATAAAGACCAGGGTTCAGGGAAGAAAACTAGGTGAGATGCTCCATGGAAGATAAAGAGGAGACAGCAACTTCAAAGAAGTTGCATAAGACAAGAGGTGCGAACATGGCTTGTAGGCCTTGTAGATTTCTGGGGAAGAAAGTTTGAAACTCAAGCCTTTCATTCTATGGGCTCAGATGTGCTGCTCTAAAATGAGTTGTTCTTGTATTATAATTAGGAAGACAGTTCAGTCTGATCTATAATTCTTACCACTTTGTAAGATTTCCTTCAAAGATAGAAATTATTATTATTGTTAGAAGATAGGTCGTGCTTCACCATTAGTCCCTACAATACAACCAGCATGTCCTTAACAGTACTCACCAAATCTAATCTTCCATCATTGAAACTGATTGGAATTAAATGCATGACTGCTCTCCTCTAAACCTTTCCACCAAATCATTATTTACTTGCTTAGGTTTAGAGGAAAAATATTCACAATAAGATTTGACTGGCACAGTGGTTGATCATCAACTGACTCTTGGATGCTTATATAGGAACTATCAGATAACCATGGTTGGTGAACACAGAAACCTTGGTCCACATGTTGCACAAAGTAACAGTCTTGTTTATAATTTGTGGATTATTCAAAAAGCTGTGGTTGAGTTCACCAATTGCATAAACCCTGACATGCAAACCACAATGCCTAGGTTCAGGTAACATACTAAATCAAAATAAAGTCTGCGACATTATGTTTGTTAGCACAACATAACTGGTTAAACCATTATTTTCTCAACCCTGTTTTCTCAGTTTCCCTGGCTATTGATCATGCTGGTTGATGATAGTGGTTGTAGTGCAACTCATCTGGAGGATATTAGTTTGAGGAAAGCTATGAAAACAAGACACATTCTTTTATTTCTACTTCTGCATTATATTAGCTTTCCTTGAGCTGAGGAATTTGCAATTCCCAGTATTGCCAACCAGCACAGACAAAGCCTATTCTGATGGAGAGGTATTAACCCAATACATCTGAAGGGCAGCCATTAGGAAACATTGTACTGTAGTAAATTATTTAATTCAATCTACAGTACCTTGGCCTTCCTTATTTTCCTTGCATTATAGCAAATGGTCTACAACTGTATTACAAACAAGGATGTTATCCCCTTGCAATTGCTAAAATAAAATTAAATAATTTTTTACCTGATATTTCCCCTTAAATAGCCAGTTTGCCTTTTGAATTTACTATGACTTATCTTTCCCCTGAAGGTACATCCCTTATGGCCATCAGCTTGCCAGTTTTGTTTGTGATCTAGATTGGCCAATAGACCAATGAAACTGAAGGGGGAGTTGTGACATCAGGTATTTGATGGCACATGGATCCATTAGCCACTACATTTATCATTTTTCCAGTCACCAAAACAATACTTAAGATCTATAGAGGGCATTTCCACAAATGTTATTATTAGGAATAACAGCAGAAGAAAATAATCTGACTGACAAAAGAGCTTCTCTGTGTTTTGTGTATCTCAGTAGCTGTGATGTCCAGAAGAAAGATTCACAAAGAAGATGATCTATTTGACTTGCAAGATGGAGTCTTCTTTAAAAATTCCTTGCAACTGTTTCAGCAACTGGTTGACAAAACAGTGGCTCAGAAAAGAAAGGAAAGATTAGGCCTGAGTGTAAACGATTCTGGTAAGAAAATACTTCATTTGATATACTGTTCTCTGCTATATGTATCTGCTTTTTTATTAGCTCCTTTTTGGATGGCTGAAGAAGGCAAAATACAATTACAGAAAGGTAGATGGTGGCAAATAAAATATAACTATGCAGCATAGTGCTCAAGTTGTAAGTCCAGAACCCCACAAATAGAACATTAATAGGACAGTGTTATAACTAATAAAATACTGTATGCCATTTGACTTGGATATGTATGCAAACCCTTATAAAATAAGAGAATTGAGCAGAGGGTTGTAAATCCTTTGAAATAGGAAATTCCACCAGGATGGATTGCTACAGAATTACCTGAGGTTTAATGCTGATCTTAAAGCATAGCAAATTCATTGGGGGTAACACCAATAACCTTTCAGCAGCATTAAATGGAATTTTTAAAATTTCCATCTTTTTGTGTGAGATATATGGGGTCCCTACACACTTGTTAAAGAGTCTAGCGATTTTTTTTATTACACACTCCAAAGCCAAAGATTTATTTCTATACATTTTCAGAATTTCCAAGATTTTTAATAGCAATGTATATAGATAAGATTTTGGGGTTAACATTAATTTAAAAAAAAAAAGATTAATAATAGATTTCTTCACAAAATAATAGTAATAGTGAGAATAAAAAAATATGTGTTAGCCTTTGTGGTTATAGTCTGTGAGTGCATTATTTTGTTTTCATTGCAGAAGAAATAGATTATGACAAATTCTTTGATGCAGTCAAGATTCTTTTTGGTCCAGATGTGAAAGCCCAAGATGTTAAAACCTTCTATAGGAAGATTAGTAACAACCCAGATGGACGGACAGAATGGTGTGAGGTAACAGTTACTTTTCTTTTGATAAATCAACTTTTTTGACAATATTATGCCTGACTGATCTGCAAAAATATGAAAGGGCAGAAAGAACAGGGAACGAGGTAGAGAGAGGCATGGGTGGCATAGTAAAAGTTAGAAGTTTCACTGTAATAAAGGAGGAGGAGGAGGAAGGATAAAGTCACAATGGCCTGGAAAGGCTTTTCTAAGTGAGAAGAAAAGGAAGAAAGAGAAACTCAAATTGGATGAGTCTACCCTAGTAAAAGAAACAGGAAATGTTTATTCTAAATGTTTTGATTAGTGATATGCAAAAGTTTTGAATTCAGGCTCTCAAATTGGAAACATCTTGTCTCAAATGCAAAACAGCTTTTCACACCAAGACTGTCCTGTTTCAGACTTTGAAATCTGAGTATTTTAGATTCGCTTCAGTTTACAGTAAATGTTTTCACATTAAAAAACAAAACCAAAACCTAAATACTATAGTTTGATGGTCTGTCCACCTAGACTACCCTATAGTTAAAATTCACTACTCCCAAGGTGAAAAATGATGCCTTTTGCAAATTTAATGTACATCTTCAGCAAAGAGATAGTCATTCCTTTGACCATTGGATGGAAATGAACTCCAAATTGTTCTAGTCAGCTTCTGCCAAAGAAACAAGCAAAACATCTGAAATCAATTGTCAAGGGAGTTTTACTTTAAAGACTCTTAAATCAACTCAGCTGGAACTAATCCTGTTTATTTCCTGTTTTGCTTGTTTTCCTTTTATTCCAACAGCAAAACAAATACATAGGGACTCAGGCCACTTCCTATGCCAGGGGTGTGAAACTCACGTTGTCACGGCTTTGTCACGTGATGTATCGGGACTTTCCCCCCCTTTGCTAAACCAGGTGTGGGCGTGGCCAGCATGTGACGCATCCAGCCCGTGGGCCAGGAGTTTTGACAGCCCTGTCCTATGCTGAGGTCATCTAAATAATGTAGTGATGTCAGAATAGGCACAACTACATTGCTTCAACAGGATACATACTGCATCTTATTCAATGAATCCATAGATCAGCATTATTTATACAGTACAGTAAGAATCTTCTGCTAGTAAAATTTTCTTCTACTTTCTTATGGATTATGATTTTTAAGCCCACATCTGTGCTCCCCAACTAATAGTGTTACAGTTACAAGCTTATCAAACCTGCAGATGTTGATCCCAATTCTTGATTCATTGATAAAGCTTGTTCCATAGAATTATTATTTTTGGCTACACTGTCATCTTTTGAGAAGGTCTTATACCTTCAATTGTCTGATGAGTGGACTATGATATTGTAGAGTAGGCAGTGATTTGAGCTGATAATAGAAAATTGAAGCACTTATAGTTTTGCTAACAGTACAATTTAGGTCATTTCTTGCAGGGTGGTTGAAGTAACTGCTATTGAAACTACAGCTGAAAATATTTGCACTGGTGAAGTGATTCATTTTTAAGTTTGGGTTTTCATAAATAATAAAATGGATGTAGATTTTTGATCAAATATTTTCTTTCAAAGTAAATCTGAAGTGAATTTTACACAAAAATACCCGTTACAATAAATACACTATGAAAAAAAATGACAATCTCACCGGTCACAGTCATGGAGTTCAACATAATTTAAAATCAGACCTCACACTCATGAAAAGAAATTTCATCCCAAAAATAGTACAGGTGAATCCTCTACTTACAGCAGTTCATTTAGTGACCATTCAAAGTTACAACAAAATTTTAAAAAGTGACATAACCATTTCTCCTAGTTACATTTGTAG
Source organism: Oxyrhabdium leporinum (assembly GCA_032468155.1). NCBI lineage: Eukaryota > Metazoa > Chordata > Lepidosauria > Squamata > Cyclocoridae > Oxyrhabdium > Oxyrhabdium leporinum. The sequence goes on along the minus strand of JANHFL010005756.1, from coordinate 28,948 downwards.
CATCTCGATGATCATGTGGTCAAAATTCAGATGCTTGGCAACTGGTTCATACTTATGACCATAGCTGTTTCCCAAGGCCATGTGCAACCTTTTGACAAGCAAAGTCAATGGGGAAGCCAGATTTACTTAACAACCAGGTTACTAACTTATCAGTTGCAGTGATTCACTTAACATCTATCTATCTATCTATCTATCTATCTATCTATCTATCTATCTATCTATCTATCTATCTATCTATCTATCTATCTTTCCTTCTTTCTTTCCTTCTTTCCTTCTTTCCTTCTTTCCTTCTTTCCTTCTTACTTTCTTTTAGGTATTTCTATCATCTTTAGGACTGTTAACGTATTGACTGAAAGCAATGAGACTGCATAATGCATTTGCTATTCAAGCTGTGGCAAGAAAGGTTGTAAAATTGGGCAAAACATACTTAACAAATGTTTCACTTAACAACATAAATGTTGGGCTCAGTTGTGATCATAAGTCGAGGACTACCTGTATTCATGACATTCTGCAGTGTTGTTTTCAGGTTCTGTATCAGCCAGTTCACTTTGTCAGTCAGTTCACTTTACTCTTAGTCTAGGATCTTGAAATATGGTTTAGAGATTGAAACTGCTATTTCTGGTTTAGAAAACCATTTAGATAATCATGGGTGTTATGTTGTCTACAACCAAGATTTTGAAAAAACTAAGTGTGCATTCGGACATCACAGCATTCCTCCAACCTTTCATATTTGCAATCCAAATTCAAGTTATGGAATTTGTATCATGGCATTACAATATATTTTCCTCTGCTGACATAAGGCTGCATAAGAATGAAAGTCATTTTGGATTGATAGAATACAAATATTAAAGAAATGCTGTTGGCTTTTATATTTGGCTTTGATATAAGACATCGAAGCATTCTCAAATGCCTGGAAAAGTTTCTGGATGGGGTTAATAGCATACTTTTTGTGGGAGTCAAGGGTACAAGAAGATGGTACTAAAAATAAAAACAGTCTGGCATTTCCACAAACACTTTGTACAAACGCGATGTGCTTTATCCATAAGTCAAGACAGTGTTTATCATATCTCCCTTCCCAGGTTTTATTTACTACCAGACAACTTGGGATCCACTGGCTTATTGCTCACAGACATATCTTTACCTAAACAAAGAAACAGAATGTCCACTGCCAAGCAAAAAAAGTTGTGGGAGCAGGAGTGACTTCCGATTTCCTACTAGCTTCCCCATTGACTTTTCAATAGGTGGCAGGGAGCATTGGAAATAACAATCACATAACCATGGCAGTCCAACAGAACTAAAATAGTCACCTTATCAACCTTATCAAAGTTCAATCCTATGGTAGTCTCAGATTCTGAAATTTGAATGCATTTTGCAAGAGAGTCCATTTGAGGTATATTGATTCAAGAATGGTTGCCTTATGATAGTAAATCTTAGTAATTATAAAAACAAATAGATAGTGAAACTCATTGTCTAAACTGGCTTAGGGATTATTCATGTCATGAACTTTTTTTTCTAATTATCTGTTCTAGAATGTACAGGGTATTAAAATACGTAAAGAATTGTCAAGACTCATTGTCCTTGATCTTTAGCCATGTTATCATAAACATTCCTAATGTTGGGAATTATCTCTTATACAACATATAATACCCACATACAAATATTTATTTTTCATGATTATTTAAATTTTCATATACATTTTTGGGTTTAATTTAGATCTTTGGATACTACATGGTGGAAGGTGATGTTCTTGCTGCCCAGCTTGATGAAGAAAATATGGTTTTTCTGGTATCCAAAAAGCAACAGATTGCAAAAGCAGGTCTGATTTTCAATGTTCCATCCCCAAATAAAAGTTCAGCCTCATTTATTAGTATAAGCAAAATAATGTATTCATGGTTTATAGTTACATTGGTTAAACATATTTTCACATTATTATATGTTGTGTAATATATATTTTCTTTAATCACATTTTCTCATCACTGTCTTATTTGGCATTTTTCCAATCAGAGTGGAATATATATCAGTTTTATTCTGTTTCCTATACTTGAAACCTGATGACTATATATTCATATAATATGTTTAACTTGGATATTGAATAGTCTAGGCTCGTGCAAAATATTTAAATTTGAAAATGAATTGTGTTGTTACAACATACTGAACAAAAAAGAAATCACTAATCAAGCTTAAGAACTTGTGCAATTGCATTTGCTAAATGTTTATCTAACCTAGTTAAATATATAAAAATATAATAATGGGGTCCATTGTAGACTTTGGAGTATTCTTAAAATAGGTTTTGACATGATTCCTTGATGGGTTTTTTTAAAAACCAAATAGTAGCTCAGATTAAATTTTGCTAGTATCGCATGGACAACTCTACCTAGTCTTCTTTGATATCAGCAAAGTAGGATTGTTGAAACCAATCAATAATATTGTTATTAAACAATAATCTGAATCCAAAACATCAGGCTTACTTGTTTGCTTGCTTTAAAAATATTTGTTGAAAATAGACTAAACCAAACAAGTAATTGAGCAATCGTGTTTAAACTAAATTCCAGGAAGAGTTTTCCCATAAGTAATGCAGTTGAATAGAACAGTCAGTCCAAGATAGTCTGTCATAAATGTGTCTTATTTATCTTTACAAGCCAGCAGAAATGAGAACAGAACTCCAAAGATGTGAGGCCACCAATGAGAAAGCTCTGCTTCTGGTATCACCAGCTCATCCTAAATAAATTGAAGCCCTCCAGATACATTGGACTACTTCTTCTAAAATTCTCAGCTTGCAAAAGATGAGGAAAGACTCTCTAGAGATTCTCAGTCATCCAAGTCATGGTTGTCCCAAAAGTGCTTTTTCAGAAGGCAACTGGACTTTCTTGAAAGTCCAGTTGCCTCCTGAAAAAGTACCTTTGGGATTAGGAAAGACTGCACTAAATTAAAGTCTGTCAGAAAACAAGGCTCATAAGACTGGTTTTGGGGCTTCAGCAAGCTTATCGTCAGTTCTTCATATAATGTAACATAAACCGTGTACTATTTAACACTTTGAATTATGTTTGGACATACATGCATATACAGTATAAATGTGTACATAACTATCACATTCCTAACCATCACATTTATAATAATCTTCACAAGCATGCCTTATACTTTCACCACCCAAGAAGACATCATACAATCTTGTTTTTTTTTCCTGCTGAGGATTGACTTATTTGTTAAGCATTGCAATGTTCTCAGAGATGGTTTGCACCCATCAAACATAATTATTGCATTTAAGAGTCAACTTTTAACTTCATATTTCTGTTCACTTTCTGTAAATCAACAGTTTGCTTTCTTGCATTCATACATTTTTAGTAACCTTATAAAGGATTTTTATCTGGTTAATGCATAGCATTTCCTGAATTTTGTTCAATAAATGGCTCAAGTAACCGCTTCATAAACAAATTAAGTTTGTATTTTAACATATTTCCAATTATGCCATTTACAATATATATGCAGAGTCATATAGAATCTACAAAATTCTTACAGCATTTATCACTTTCTTTGCATCTGTTTTTTTTCTTGGATACCAACATTTCAATCAGTCAGAATAGAGCTGGAAGGGACCTTGGAGATCTTCTAGTCCAATCCCTTCCTCAAGCAGGAGATCCTAGACCATTTCAGATAGGTGGCTTTCCAGTTTTTTCTTAAAAACCTCCAGTGATGAAATACCTACAGTTTCTGAAGGCAAGCTGTTCCACTGGTTAATTGTCCTCACTGTCAGGAAGTTTCTCCTTAATTCCTAATTCCTAATTGCTTCTTTCCTTGATTAGTTTCCATCCATTGTTTCTTGTCTTGCCTTCTGGTGCTTTTCCAAATTTGAAGCATTTGTTTTAATTCCACTGCCCAACATATTGTCATTCCCACACAGATCTCTGAAATACTCCTTGAAGCATTCTGTTGCCTCAGTTTCATCCTAAGTCATTTCATAATTTTTATTTTTTAATGCATATACTGTGCTGGAAACCTTTGCTTAGTCTTTTTCATCCATGCCCATAGTAATTGTTTATTTTCATCAACATTGTTCTGCATCTTCTCTGCTTCTTCTAACCTTACTTTTCCATGCTGTTTTGACTACATTCTTTGCATCTTTTTTCCAATATTCGCAGTATACAATATCCTTTCTTGTCGTATTTTGTAGTAATCATTATGTAATGTATTCCATAACCTCTTTCTATTCATTATTCCACCAAGCATCCTTTTTCATGCTTCCCCTTAATGTAACTCCCACAAACAATTTCTCTACTGTGGTACTTTGTAAAATAATATTTGCTATCTTGTTTCAAGTGGCTTCCTTATTACCATTCCTTATCATAATATCAAGTTACCATTCAGTTTGTAGGAAATTGTCTTGTGCTTTCTCCTCCTGCAATTTTTGTATTCTGACTTCTTTCTTTTCTTTTGTGGCAATATATAAAAGATCCGCTCTTGAGATTACCAGGAATGGTACATCCCACATTTAAAATATCTCATCCCCCTTGTATGCTTTAGTAATTCTCTCAGTCTTTTATCATCAAATCAACCATTTTTTTAAAATTCCTTCCTTTGCCATAGATACATGTGAACTGATTTATGTTTAACAGACATTTTTCTAAAAAGGTATCCACTACGCAGTCACAGTTCTTGTTCATTCTTGGTATCCCATATGGCTCAATCTCTTTTTCAACCCATTCCCATCCATTCATGTCACCTTAACAACATTACATTCATTCATGCTACTTCTTGCAGCAATCGTCATTCTATGAATTTCTACTTTGGTACATATGTTGTTGTTGTTGTTGTTCATCTAACTCTTTTTGACCCCATGGACCATAGCATGCCAGGCTCCCTGTCCTCCATTGTCTCCTGGAGATTTCCCAAATTCATGTTCATTGTGTCGATGAACATCTCACCCTCTGCTGTCCCCTTCAAGGTCTTTTCCAATGAATCCTGTCTTCTCATTAGCTGTCCAAAGTATTTGAGTTGCAGCTTCAATATCTGTCCTTCCAAAGAACAGTCAGGTTCAAGGGGCTCTAAAGAATCTTCTACTACAATTCAAAAATATGAGTTATTTGGTGCTCAGCCTTCTTTATGATCCAACTCTCACAGTCATAATTAACTACTGGGAAAACCACAGTTTTGACTATACAGACTTTTGTCAACAAGGTGATGTCTCTATGGGTTCTAGTCTAGGTTGCTTTCCTCCCAAACAGCAAGCATCTATTAATTTCATGGCTGCAATAACCATCTACGGTGATCTTGGATACCAAGAAAGTAAAATCCGTTACTGCTTCCATTTCTTCCCCTTCTATTTACCAGGATGTGATGGGACCAGATGTCAAGAACTTAGTTTTTTTTAATGTTAACTTTCAAGTCAACTTTTGCACTCTCCTTTTTCAACCTGATCAAGAAGCTTTTTAGTTCCTCTTCAATTTCTGCCATTAGAATAGCATTATCTACATATCTGAGGTTGTTGATATTTCTCTTGGCAATCTTAGTTCTAACTTCTGATTCATCCAGCCTAGCATTTTGCATCATGTACTCCACATATAGGTTAAATAAACAGGGGAACAATATTTTGAACCAGTCAGTTGTTCCATGTCCGGTAATTGTTGTTTCTTGACCTGCATATAGATTTCTTAGGAGACAGGTAAAGTGTTCTAGTACTCTCATCTCTTAAAGAACTTGCCACAGCTTGTTGTGATCCATGCAATCAAAGAAAACCCTTGGTTCATATCTGCATCAGTGTAAATTAGGGATCAGCAAGCTTTTTCCAAAAAGGACCAGTTCCTACCCCTTCTTTTACCTGCACAGTGCGTCTGGCAAGTCTGCAAGCCAAGGGGCATGGCAGCCATTGGATAGTGCCAGAAAGGAGGTTGATGATAGACTGCTGTTGCCCAGGGTGTCCCACCTCTTATTCAGGGAATTTGGCAGAGGCATGACAATACGTAGCTTTCCTGTTCATTTTAGCTCACAGGATGCATTTGACACCAATTCATGCTTTCTGACATAAAGTAGATAACAGCTTTATTGAAGCTTCTTACAATTTATTCCTCTCCTATTCCAAGCTGCAGTTTCTATGTGACATGGTCAACATCTGATGGGTCCACAGCCAGACATCATGGTTTAACCAATAAAGGATGTTATCTCATGCTTTTTAATAATATAAAGTGTAGATTAGGTTTACTATGTAAACATGTCTGTGTGGTGCGCAGCATCCTCTGGTAATAGTAAGAGTGCAATATTGATAATTTTGGGAACATTTGCTAATATGGCACATGTGCAACAAAGTCAGTTGTATCTCAAGCAGGATGATGATATTCATGTTAGGATCTCTTCTCTATATATTACTTTTTAATATAATGTATTTTTACCATATTCCATTAGCTAGGAGGCACATACAGGTGCTTCATTCATTCATTCATTCATTCATTCATTCATTCATTCATTCATTCATTCATTCACTGATATGCTTAAGATACCAATATACTTCATTAGTACAATATATAATACTTGGATTCCCAAACAGTGATTTTGAAAACATTTTGGCTTGTGTTTTTTTTTTTACTTGAATGTAATCAAAATATGTGTCATTGCTCCTAAATCAGTTAACTAAATATCCTTCAGGTTAATTAACTCCCTGTCTTATATGTATTGGTTAATTCCTAGTTTAAATTATCTTTTGTTTATCTTTTTGTAGGAGTCAAGAGAAGTGATGTAATACGATGCATGGTAAAGATATCTCAACTTGACTTTTTGCTAACAGCATCTCAGAAAGGAATGTTGTCTATTTTTTCTGGCCAGGTGATTTTGAAATATTTTTTTCTTTATTGAATTAAGATCCTGTCTAATGTGGACAGCTGCTTAAAGAATTGTGAAGGGCATTGTCTTGTCCTTACATTTGACTTACACAGAACTTCATATGAAAGGAATGTGATTTCAGATTTTCAGAATCTGAAAATTATTTGCTTTGATATATTACTCTGGCACAAATTTATAGAAGCGATATTCATAAAAATAAAAAGCCAGCCATGAGTATAAAAGTTTCACAGTCATAGTACTAATAAAAAACTTTGAAAATGTCAGTGGCTCTAGCAATTAATAGTAAGTGTTTAAAATAATAGGAAAATTAGAGGGTATCCCCTCCAAAAAACCCCAAAACAAAACCTCAACACTGTTTGTAAAATACCTCTCTGAAGACATTTTGAAACTGGGATTCCATTTCTAAAATGATCCTCTTTCTAGTTATTGCTCATCTTTTGATGATATTTTGCAACAGAAAAAAGATAGTTAATCCTTTGTTACATACTTCTGCTTTGCAACATAAAGGTTGGTACCAACATGTTGTAAGTTAAAAACATTCATTTGAATACATATTAACAATAGAAAGACAAAAAACTAAGTTTGTCAATCACTTCTCCACTTTATTTCACCTGCTTTTTCCTCTTCTCCTTTCTAATATTGTCATCAGAGAATAAGCAATTGTCTGGATTTTTTTAAACTATTGAGTACAGTTTCATGACCTCTTTGCCTCCTGTACTTTAAGTAAGTGCAAATGGGTAAGTGAATACTGCGCAATTTATGCATCCTTACAGAAAAACAGGCTGATTAAATACAAAAGGGATCAAGATTTCTGCACATCAATGTTGATGCAATGTTGAGCCTAGGTGGCGCAGTGGTTAGAGTGTTGAACTGCAGGCCACTTCTGCTGATTCAATCTAGCGGTTCAAAT
>JANHFL010005756.1:4887-18548 GCA_032468155.1 Oxyrhabdium leporinum | reverse complement strand
GCTGTGAACCGCCCCGAGTCTTCGGAATGGGGCGGTATATAAATATAAATTATAAATAAATAAATAAATAAATATCAACATTAATTGGTTGCATTTGTATATCCAGTCTATCATCTTTTCCCATATCATTTTAATTAGTTGTCATAATTAAATCCACATTCAAATCAATTTTAGTCTTATCCAATACAATTTGTTCCTCTTCTGTAATACTTGCACACCATCCATTTATGTTGTTAAACATTGTTAAAATTAATTTCTGAGTCCATAGTTCACAAATGTCTATAAAAACATCCACTGTTAAAGTTCTGTACTACTATTCTGTACTACTGTGTGAAATCTGAGCATTATTCTTTAATTATAAACCTCACCTTTTTTGTTTTTTCAAATGGGGAAATAGTGCTGGAGAGAAGGGGCTTACACTAACAGAATAACAGAGTTGGAAAGAATCTTGGAGGTGTTCTAGTCCAACCCCTGCTCTAGCAGAAGACCTATACCATTCTAGACAAATTGTCCAATCGCTTATAACTAAATATAACCAAACCAATTTAATTAAAAAGTACTAATTGTGATAAGGTTAAGTTTGACAGCTTTTTAAAGATTTTGTAGATGGATTTTGTGATGGAAGGCTGAGTCAACCTTGAGCCTGCTGAGATCTGACCTGCCAAATTGCAGGCAGCCGGTAGTCAGCAGAGGTAGCCTGCAGTACTGCACTCTAACCACTGCACCACTGTGGCTCAATAGCTCTGAATTCCAAATATTCAATTTCATTCTGCTGCCGCAATGATCAGATGCAAATTGTCACACTGGCATGGCAAAAGTATCTCAGAAATACAAAGTGTTTTTTGGGAAATATTCCATGATTCCATTCATAATCACCACAATTACTTTGGGTACATTTGTCAGCCAATACTTCATAAATCTACAGGTTGAAAGAGGCCTTTTTCCATTTGATTGGCCTATTGTTTACACTATGAACAAGAAAAGTAAAAAGCAGCATTAATTAACAATAATTCATTGATGGTTAGAGTTGGATTAGGGACAGAGAGGATTCAAAACAGAAAAAAAAAAGCTGCCTTATGCAGTGCTAATAATGACCCGGTAGGAGCAATGGCAGAAATAGCCCTGAACACATTAAAAGGAAACCTTGCTCTGAAACCTACATAGTCCTGGACTTCAAAGAGAAAGAAAGAAGTCATTAAAATGTTCTCACTCAAAAAGAAGAAGCACATCATTTGTTAGTCAGGAGATTTATTGGACCCTTAATGGGGGCAACTATTTCACTGTTGACTAGCCTATTAGCTGGAAAAACCATGGATCATGCTGAGGAAATGTATCTGGTACTGTGTCATCAGATGGAACAACTGCAGGGCAAGGTGCTTACTATGGGGACTAGGACCACTAATCGGTTAGATGATGACATTTTATACCATTCTTCAGAAAACTGATTTCTGTGAGAATAACATCATTAAACTCTACAGTCCTGTGGTGCAGATGTCTCTAAGACTAACCAGACAAATGAGTCTGAAAAGGACAGACTAAATCTCATTTTTTCCGCCCAGAAGGGTCTTAGCCATTTTTGACATTGCTAGAACAGCCACCATTGCTACCTCCATAGGATACAACAATAAATGAGTTCTTAAGGGTTAATCAGATGCTTGCCTTAAAAAAACAGATCACTATGCAAAGGACCAAGCAGGTCCATTTATGATGACCATCTATGTGTCTTATTCTCAGTCTGAACCCTGAGTTGACTGCAGATATCAGCAGGGTACTCTTTGTGAGTGCCGAGTCATCTTTGTGAAACCATTTAGATGTAATTTAGATTCCTACTGTATCACCACCAAAGCTCAGAATCAGCTTGGCCTGATAAGAATATCAATCGTGGCTCTGTGTAATGAGGCAATCTCCCAAGCAATATCTAGAAGGTTAAACATTGATGCTATGGGGTCATTGTACCATCATTGATATCTATGCCATCAGCCTTTACAATCTTGCAATTCACATTCGACAGTCTGTTGTTTAAATCCATGTAATGCTCATTATGAACCATGATAAAAAAAAAGTTCTAAGGGAGCATTGGGTAACAGTATGGATAAAGGAGGGAAGTCAACATATGTGCTGTTTTCAAGATTGGTTTGTATAGGTGCCAGTTGAAAAAAGTCCAGTTCTAATTTAATATATTTCTCTGAAACCTCATGGATAATTGACATTTTGTATTAGAATATGTATTGCTTGTCACAGCACTTCCTCTTCCTTGCATGTCTCCTCTTTGTATAACAGGTTTCCCCCCACACACACACACACACAATCTTTCTCTTTTACAATGGAATAGGCAATTCCAATGCCTCATTCTTCCTGGCATGACCATACCCAAGTTCTCCTACCATCCCTCAACAATATGGGATATGAGTTAACAGAATAGCAGAGTTGGAAGGGACCTTGGAGGTCTTCTACTTTAACCTCCTGCACAAGCAGGAAACCCTATACCATTTCAAACAGGTGAAACCTGTTCCAATGGTTAATTGTTCTCACTATCAGGAAATTTCTCCTTAGTTCTAAGGATGCTTCTCTCCTTGATTAGTTTCCATCTGTTGTTTTTTTGTCCTGCCTTCTGGTGCTTTGGAAAACAGGTTGACCCCCCTCTTCTTTGTGGCAGCGTCTCAATATTGGAACACTGAAATTATGGCAGCCGTAGTCCTTTTTCACTAGACTAGACATACCCAATTCCTACAACTGTTCTTCATATGTTTTAGCCTCCAGCCCCCTAATCATCTTTGTTGTTCTTCTCTGCACTCTTTCCAGAGTCTTAACATTGAAATTGGCCCGTTACATCTCTGACAATGTTCTTGGCTGCAGATTTCCCACATGATTTAATGAATGATAATTCTTTCCTCAAAAGAGGCATTGATTTTTTAAAAAGTCCATAGAACAGTTCTTCTAAACCTGTCCTATACATGATGGGGGTTCTTTGTAAGCCTGCAAGACCAGTGTTGTCAGGATAATGATAATTTAACAGCTGACCAGCTGCTGTAAGGGTATAATGCTGTAATACTGTATTGTTATAATGATGATGATGCAACAGTAGCAATGAGTCAGCAGGGTTATTTGACTGCTACCACTTTAAAAGGCTGTAATGTAGGAGAGATCTTGTGAGGAATTGTCTCTCTGTCTGTGTGTGCTTCCGTAGTGTAGTTGGTTACTGATTGCTCCTGTATTCAAGGCCTATATAAAAATACTTGTATGTATATATGCTTTTTAGGGTTAAAAACCATTTTATGTAAATACAAACATGTGTTCTGTGTTTGCTCCTGGGTTGTCTCACCTAGTCACACTGTGTACACTCTGACAAGTGTCCATTTGTGCCCTGTAGTAAGCCACATAGTCTTGCAGATTCCTTGATCACAACCATTCTTTGCTTTTCTGAGGCCTAAAATAAAGCTTGACAACTACCTTCCCATGATAAAAACAGGTGGGTTTTTGTTTTGGGCAGTTTTGATTTTTATAGTTATAGAATCAATGAAACATTTACTGTCCAAGTTTATAATATGGGTAGTCATAGGTCAATGTGATGAAATCATTGTCTTGCTCCATACACACACACACACAGTGCAATAATAGCAAATAGATGTCATCCACTATCTTAGCCCTACTTCCCATGTCCCTGGAAAATCCAGCAATCATGCTAACTGAATAGTAAAATTTAGTGTAGTAAATAGTAAAAAGTTTTGTTTTGGGGGAAAGCTGCTGCTAAGGTATTGGTGTGAAAAGTGAAATAAACACTGTCATATCAAAGGTGATGTACTTCAGTGTCCTTAACCCAACTGTCAAATATCTATAGCCAGCCAACCAATTTTGCTACAATCCCTCTGTACTTTCACCACCCTCTTTTTCTGATCACCTTTCCAATTCTGTATATAAATTGTTGGTCAGTTGAAATTTTTTGGAGCTTCTTAGCATAAAAAGACATATTTACAAGCTGATTGCTGTAACTTTTTAATCTACGTGTACCAGTACTTCTTCCTTTCCAACCACTTGTCCCAGTTCTTTCATCATGAATGTTTCATCTGATTAGGTTTACTGATAGTCTTTTCAAACTTCCCTTTTAGTGTGATACCCTGACATGATTGCCCACCTGAAGATATTTTTATTTTCTATTACTTTCTAATCTTTCCCATATAGTTTTACCCACACCTTCTTTTCATTAGACAAATTTACATGATTAGGGGATGCCATGATGCTACCATTGCACGCCTGAAAAATAATAGGCAAAATCGATGGGGAATTCTAGCTGTAAAAATATCTCCATAGTTTATTTTTCAGGGTACAGTTAAACCTCTCTATAATGGTGACTTTAGTCTCACTATGGGTGACAGAATGATGAATGCTATAACATGTTAAAAGTTTCTTCAGAGAAATACTTAATAATTCTTTACTGGCATCTGATTGTATTTTTCACAGTACCTGTCCTGTTTGGAAACTGTTTTGAAAAGCAACGCTACTTCATTCCCTGACTTATCAAATAAAAGGAACATCGGGGTATGTTTACATAGTACATTAATAACAGTTAAGATGAACTATTTTCTGTGTTTTTCTTTAGAAAAAATTGATAGATTTTTGTGATCAGCCTTCCACTGCTGAACAACGCCAGAAAATTAATTCTTGTAGATTTATGAAGGGTTTAAGCATCTTGTCCTGAAAGCCATGTTTTGGCTTGCCTCATGGACAGGTTTTTATCATATTTTCTTCTCTCTTGAAAAAAGAGAATTCTCATCTCCATAACTCTCTACACAACCAGGTGTATAAATAAAAATCCCTTAGAATCTTTTCATACTTCACTATACTGAAATAAATAATCACATATTGCCTTGTACACATAGTTTTATTAGTAATACAGAGTTTAGAAGGACATGTCTATGCCTTTGAAAACATAACTCTCATCATCATTATCATCTTCAAAAGATGAAGAATCATAACACACTATTTTACAGACTTCTATACCCTTTCTGAGTAGTTTGTATCCCATGAATCATACCCACTGTCACAAGCAAGCCAATGTTAACTTGAATTGCAGTTCTTGAACTCACAGGGCAAATAGCGTGGCCTCTCTGATAGAATGGAATCACAGCCATACACTAGATCAGAAAAGTCTACAGAAGATTTGTGACAGCAGTGATTACCACAGGAATATAAAAGTGGCCTCCTTTGAACTGATTGCTATCTAAATGGTATTAATTCAAAGACTGTAAAAAATAAATCATATTCTCTTACTGTTCTATCTGCTCCACCGACATTTGCATATCAATAAATAAAGCCAGTTACTTAGCTGCCCAGTGTCCTTTGCTGAGGATTGAAGATGAACCATTTACCGTTTCACAGGCTACCCAATAAGTATTACAAGATATGTCCTGTTTTCCTCTGTTGCTCATCAGTCCAGTAAAATAAAGGAAGGTGTGTGTGTGTGTGTGTGTGTGTGTGTGTGTGTGTGTATTTATAATATATTTTTATTATTTTAAAAAAAATATATACATGCATATTGTGTGTGAACAGAGTTGGTTCTGGGTATCATTCATATTAATCCAATTCACAATAACAATATTAATAATCTCTATCATTTATCAAATTTAAATAATCATCATTATATTGTTCAAGCGTACATAAGCAACAAATGCCTAACTCCTCATCTTTATCTCTGTCTTCTTGTTCAATCTAAACATTTCTCTATTATATATGAACAAATTTGACTAGGCATCATTCATGTTGATCCAATTCGCGCTAACATTGTTAATAATCTCTATCACATTTCCATCCATTCTTCTTGTCCTGCCCTTTTCTCCATCCTCCAATAGAGACACATATAAGTCCGTGGATTTATTCCCCCTGATCAATTAAACCCTGAAAAGGATCCAATTGAACGTACACTAATTCCGAGATACAATAGAAACAAAGCATCCAAAACGAGCCATTGACTTAAAAATAAATAAGACGCCGTTATGAAAAATGGACCAATCGTGTGTGGATGAGACAGCTTTGTGCAATAGTTAAAGCCCCAGGCTAGAAACTGGAAGACTGTGAGTTCTAGCCCTTCCTTAGGCACAAAGCCATGTGGGTGACCTTCCTTTCAAAAGTTGTGGATAACTGACCTTGGGTCAGTCATACCTTCTTAGCCCTAGGAAGGAGGCAATGGCAAATGCCTCCCAAAAATCTTGCTGAAAAACGCAGGGGCTTATCCAAGCAGTCTCCAGGAATCAAGATATAACTTGAAAGTACCAAAAACATATGCCTGTTTGTTTTGGTAGAAATTTGGCCATCTTTTTCTGAAACCCACCAATGACTCTCCCAAAAACCACACATGGAAAGAAGGGAATTTCCTCAAATGTAATCCATTGATGATTCTTCATCACAACATTACCTGTCATTATTTTACAGTTATATCTTTGCAATGATCCTCGCTCGCTGCAACTACACAAACCATAGAGCACAGAACATAGAATGATAGAGTTGGGAGGGACTTTGGAGGTCTTCTAGCCCAACCCGCTGCTTGAGTAGGAGACTCTATACCATGTCAGATAAATGGCTGTCCAATCTTTTCTTAGAACTGTTCATTTCAAACAATGTTACTTTTGTCTTGATTTTTTTTTTATCCGTATCTGTATAAATTGTAACGCATCCGATGCCTTTCAGAAAAGACTCAAGGGAATACAACTGCCATCTCTTGTTCCCCCATTCAACCCCATTCTTTCAAGATATCCAAAATTAATCCTAAATAGGAAATTCATCTCTATTTCTGTTTCCTGTGAACGTTGAAGCAGGAAGCTAATCGTGAAGTTTGCTGAAGAGTTGAAATGAAAGAAATAACCAGAGAATGTTGGAGGATGGGCAACAGGAGAGAAGGATGACCTCTCTTTGGCTTCTTGAGAATCAGCTAGACAGATACTGGAACTAGAAAAAAAACACCATAAAACATAGAACAACACAGTTGAAAGACACCTTGGAGGTCTTCTAGTCCAACCCCCAGCTCAAGCAGGAGACCCTATACCAATTCAGACATATGGTTATCCAGTCTCTTTTTGAAAGCCTCCAGTGATGGAGCACCCACCACTTCTGAAGGCAAGTTGTTCCATTGGTTAATTGATCTTACCATTAGGAAATTTCTCCTTAATTCTAGGTTGCATCTCTCCTTGATTAGTTTACATCCATTGATCCTCATCCTGCCTTGTTTTGGAAAATAGTTTGACACCTTCATCTTTGTAGAAGCCCCTCAAATATTGGAACGCTGCTATCCTATTTCCCCTAGTCCTTCTTTTCAGTCAACTAGACAAGCCCAATTTTGGTAACTCTTCTTTTAATGTTTTAGCCTCCAGATGCCTAATTATTCATGTTGCTCTTCTCTGCAATCTTTTCAGAATCTTAACTTCTTTTTTATATTATGGGGACCAGGACTGGATATCAGTATTCCAAGTGTGGGGTTTTTGGGGGGGGGGAATTTTTTTTAAAATCTTTATACAAACATATCATTGTGTGAACAGTGTGGTATCTGGGTATCATACCTTCAATACAAATAAGTTGTCATCTATCATATTTATATCATTTAACCAAATTATATAAATCCAATACTATTACATATCTTCATAACAAGTTATCATCCATCATTATTTAATTCCACCAAAGATCAAATTACACAATAATTACATATGTCATTTTTATGTCATTCACTTTATTTTGAATCTTTAGTATAGATTAAAGATTATTAATCCTCTCTATTACATTTATGATATCAAAGTCTTCCTTCATTTATTCAGCTACAAAGTTATTTTTATTTCAGTCACTATAATGTCATATGTTTTCATGCAGATTGGCTATTATTAATGATCTTTATTACATTGAATTATAGTTGTTTTTATTTCAGTCACCATGTTCAACACCTCATTTTTTTAAAAAATGCTGCTTTTAAATCTTAACGTTTTTTAAAATACCACTAATAGTTACCTTTTCAGTCGAAGTACTGTTTTAATTATGTTCCAGCTGTCAGTTGAAGCCACAGTACAATTTTTAGGGCTGTTTCTTATAATGAAAAATTAGATGAAAAAATTCATTAATAAAACAAAGAAAATGTTTTATCAAAGGAAATAATGGATACAATAACTACTGCTCACCAAGTCCCATTATTGATCTATAACAGTGTGTCAAACTCAAGGCCCGGGGGCCAGATCCAGCCCACGAAGTGCTTAGATCTGGCCCGGGGGGCTGCCCTGGAAACAGCAAAGAACCAGCTTGCAGTGCCTCTGCCAGAGAAAACATTTTGCTGGCATGGGGTTGCAGGAGGCTGTCGCAGCCGAAAACAGAGCTCAGGAGCCTGTTTTCTCTGGCAGAGCACTTGGGCCACCAAAGGAGCCCTGGACATGAGTGTCCAGCTGGCCATGCCCCCCCTGCACCCTCCCGGCCACACCTACCCTGACCCCCGAGGTCAAACACAATCGTGATATCATTCTATGTTAACCATTCTTTCTCCCCAAAATTGTAAATGTTTTCAGTTATAAGAACTTCCTTTAAATAATTATCCAATGTTCATAGTTCATAGGAAAAATAATGAATGTGGATGAAGATATCATTACGGAACAAAGTAAATATAATTTAAGGATTGAAACTGAGTCAAGAGAATTGTGTGATATTTCTTTTAAAGCCGTTAAGCAAAGTTCTGAAACCAATTACTGTTTTCAGTGAACTAATAAGATAAATGCTAAAGCATATAATGAACAATTGCTTGTTTTTGTAGGATAACTGCTGTATAATCAAACCCATGGAACATTGCCTCCTCTCTGTTTCTGCCATTCCTCAGCCATCAGAACTTCTAGTGAAGGATGACATCTTGCTGGGGGATGACGGTGGATTTGTTACTTTATTTACGCTTACCAGTGACAATTTTGGTCTAAAACAAACTAAATCTAATAAGAAGCTGCACATGTTGATAGTAGATTCTAAGAAATTCAAAAGGTGAGTTCATAATCTCTGAAAATTCTCATTTTTGAAATTTTTTAGTTTCAAAATTATATTTTTTAAAACGAGGTTGTGAAAGAAAGCAACTATGCCTAATATGTACTGTGTACACAAATACGTTGGAATTTTCAGGATAAATTTTCTACTTCGAATATTTAATTTTAAAGTGCTTATAGTAAGGGTTTCACCTAGTCAGCACTGCTATTTCTAAGAATATTCTATTCTTCTTCTTTGTTGTTTTCAGTTTTCTTATTTTTTCTTGTAAGCATTTAATATTAATGTATATGACCTTCAGCCATCACAGTTAAGTATTCCAGCTCTGGTAACTGATAGGAGGATTTTTTCCCCTGAAATAAATAAAGTGTGGAATATAAGAGTCATTCTAGATCTGACCAAATGTTCAGCACATCTGGAAAGTTCAGAAGACAGACATGAAGAGGCTAGCTCTTTTTATTATTTCTCTCAAGCAGCTGTAAATTAAGGATGTTGTTTTTATGGCATTGAGGCAATGTAAACCATCCCCCAACTATTTATCTAGTTCCCATTTAAGTTCCCTAAACTGATAGGAAATCTCAACTTTAGTGGCAATAAATTCCATAGATTAAATCCTGCACTATTAGAAGAACAATTAAACAATACACACTGCAGCTACAACTGACAAGCCTTTTCCATGTAAAAAAAGGGGAACAAGAAAATGTACTCATGAAGATGCTATAAAGAGTATCTGACTAATATTGTCTACAGCGAGTTATGGGAACACATCTATAAATATGGCATAGCGTGTTTAATAGAAATGTAGCTTAAAAGGCCATTAAAGAAGAAAAAAGATGCTATATAACATCACCATTTCTACTCTCTAACATCTTAAATACAAATCACGCTAAACTAACTTTGTCTTACTTTTTTTATAGATTTACTAGCTTAATAAATCAGGGAATGCCTTAGATATAGTATTCTTGGATCTCAGCAGTCTTCAGTGGAACATGTTGGCTCTCAATTGTCCTCTTGAGCAGGGGTGTCAAACTTGATTTCATTGAGGGCTGCATCGGGGTTGTGTTTGGCCTCTGGGGGCCAGGGTGGGCATGGCCAACTGAATGTCACTTGTGTCAGGGGCACCTGTGATGGCCGAGTGCCAAGGTAGGACTTCCCTCAGACCCTCCCTCTCTCTCATTATAATCTCCTTTCTTCCTTCTTTTCTCCATTTTTGCTGGCAGAGGCATTGTGGGCTGGTCCTTTGCTGTTTCCAGAGCAGGCCAGATCTAAGCACCCCATGGGTTAGATCTGGCCCATGGGCCTTGAGTAGACCCCTGCTCTAGAGGAAGACCTTATACTGGATTCTGAGTTCCATTGTACGCCCTGATACTCTTGCTATTTGGATCAGAGTCTTCCAGGTGTCTACCTTTGCTAAATAGTTTTTTACCACTTCTCTATCCCTTCTGGATAATTTCAGCTGTTTTACCCAACGGCCTCTTCTCTGAGAGTTCTTTTGCTTTCTCCTCCAAAAAAAGAAATACGTTTGCACTTTTAGCAAATGTACCTGGCTGGGTCCTCTTCAGGCGGGAAGAAAATGTTGCTTCTCTTGCTTTCCATATTGCTTTCTTATTCATTCCCCCTAGAACACTTACTCTTAAATCCTCCCTACTTTCCTGTTATAGACACAAGCTCCCAGAAGTTATCTTTTCCCCCTGGGTTGAAACTAACCTGAACTGAGAAAAGAAAAGAAGACAGAGCAATATATCTATATCTATATTGATACCAATATATATCTTTTCCCTTGAGCTCTGCTACCAAAGTCATGTTTTCTGTTTGTTCACACAGCAATAAATTCACAGTTGACTGACCCAAATAATGTTAATGGCTCCACTTTAGCTTGGATGGAAAAATGAATTCAGAATTCATTGATATTTTTTTCTCAATGACTGGGATGAGAGAAGTTGAAGAGATATTATAACTTTTGGCATGGTACATATAAAAAGAGTCTTGGTGTCTTTATTGACTATCAGCAGTGTGATGCAGTTCCAACAAAGCAGATGCTAGGTCCAAGTCAAATACTGAGTCCAGAAAGTAAATGTTCCATTCTACTCTGCCCTGATCAAGCAATACTTGGAATATTGTATCAGTCTTGGGCGCCACATTTCAAAAAGCACAGTAACAAATTGGAGTTTGTTCAGAGGAGGGTTATTAAGGTGGTTGAGTCTTGAAATCAGCAACATTAAACTCATTTTCAGATATATAACCAGATGTGCCTTTTAAATTAATGTTTTGTTTTTCTCACCTCTAGCATTAAACGTAAACTGCATGATGACTGGGTTGTAAAAGTAAAATACATTCCAGCTTTGAATTGTTTTGGATCCTGTTCATTGGATAGCATTCATTCATTTGTTTTGGATGACCTAAAAAGACTTGAAGACAATTTGTAAGTTTGTTTGTTTGTGTTTTTATAAGGCACCCAGCTCAAAGTGTACTGAAAATATGAATTTTAACTATCCAAAACCCAACAAAGAGATTGTTCATATAACTGATCATTTTACCAAGTAGTGTTTACAATTGGTTCTTACTTGATTTTAAAAAAAATACCAACATCCATGGATTACTTCCCTTCTGCTCAGTATGATTCTGCTTGTGTTTCTGGTAATATTGAAAACTGTTACCTTCTGTGACTTTTTGTTTGAAATATCATACAAGTGATGTTGTTGGTTTGATAGAAATTTGATAGAAATTTGAGTCCTAGCACAAAGTCTTCTATAGACTTAGATTCTGAAATCAGTTTTCCAGGATTATCATCATATAGCAATGGATTTAGGCAAAAATCACTGATACTTAGGTGTTTGTATGATCAAATGTCTTGTTACAATTACAGACCCGTCAGAGAATTTTCGGTACTGAGAGGTGTCAACACTTTCACGTATTGTGTAAAAGCCAATATTGTCGTTACAGGAGGTAAGTAAAGTGCATGCATCTCAGAGTTTTTGTAATTACCTTGAATGCTGCTTGCTTCTGCAAAATATTCATTTAGTATGGGTAATTCTTCCTATTTGTAAGAGAATCAAAATCACTATAGGGCTTTAAAAACACTCTGTCCTCAGCCCTGGGAGAAGAGCTAAAGGTTTAAAGATTTCCAGAACATCACCAAGACGGGAGTTCCACAGATATCTGGGGCAGTATCAATCCAGAGGGCAGGCACTGTAATGCAGCACCAAACTAGGTACTATGTAGCAAAACTAGGGCTACTTTTTTCATTTAACAGGTGTAACTCAACTTGAGGTTTTGTCCAGTGGGGTAAATAATACTTTGGCTTCTGCAGGTGGCGGGGAAACATATTTAGGAAATTCTGAAGCAAAGAAAGGTTAAGCTCAGTCTGAATAAATGAGCGTTAGCCCCTTAGACTTTTGTTGACAATCAAGCATAATATTGAATAAATTGATGTATTTATTGGGGGGGGGGGAGAAAAGCCAGGAGGTAAGTGTGGCTTGGTGTGAGCAATTGCTCTACCTTAGAAAGTCTCCAAATCGCAGTGTTTTAATTAAGCCATTAGCATTTAGACTACACGGTTCACTCTTTCTTATGGATATATATCTATTTGTGACAGATATATGATCCCATTCTATAGACAGACAGTGTTCCCTCTGTGTACCATGATGGTGCTGTGGTTACAATAATGTACTGCAGCCTACTTCTGCTGACTACCGGCTGCCGGCAGTTTGGCAGCAGTTTGGCAGTTCAAGTCTCATCGGCTCAAGGTTGACTCAGCCTTCCATCCTTCCAAGGTTGATAAAATGAGGACCTGGTACATATAAGTGCTACTGCTATTGCTTTGCAACAACTCATTTTGCACATAACTAGTAACTAGTTTCTTAAAATCATTCATTGTGTTCCCTCAACCTGGCCTCTGTCTTTGCAAGATATTAAGACAAACAAAAATAGCTTCACAGGATTACAAAATTCGTTCAGCATAGGACAGTTGATAGCCTATTAAATCATTGGAATGGATTTGGAGGGAAGTTGTGCCAGAAAAAAATATTTTAAAGATTTTATGGGGATAATTATGATAGTTCAAAGAGTAGAATCGAAAGAAATTCTGTAAATGTTAGTACCTGAAGAAAAGCAATGAAAAAGAAGTTAATTTGGTCAAGATGTTGAAAAATGATCAGGCTATAGGTAGAGATGAGGGAGAAATATTAAAATATGGGTGTAGTTTGTTATTGTTAGTTATTGTCTATGTATATGTGCCTTTTGATTGGAAAAATATTGTTATTTTCCCCCATGTATAAAGGGAAAGATAGCAAGAGTAAACACAAAGAGTAGAGGCAGATTAATTTCTTAATTGTACCGGGAATGTGTTTGGCAGAATTTTGACTGAAAGGGTATAAGGAATGACAGTGAGCAGAATTTATATAAATTAAAACTTTAGGCTGGGCTGGAGTTATATAGACCACAGGTCCACAACCCTCACTCTAGCCCACTGTAGGAATTATACATGCAGGCTGGAGGCATATCACCAGCTGTACCATGATAATCTTAGCCTCCCCTGGAGCCTCCCCTGGAGCCTCCTATTTATCACTCATTGCAGGCTGGCAATCTCCCAGCTGCACCATGAGAAGGTAGCCTCCCATCTTCTTCCCAGGCCTCTTATCTCTGACTTCATACTCAGAGAGTTTCTGCCTTGT
>JANHFL010005755.1:53532-71413 GCA_032468155.1 Oxyrhabdium leporinum | reverse complement strand
GATTTTTATTTTGTTATAAATACAGAACTATTAAAAACCGTAATATTCTATGTACCTCTGAAGTTATTAAAACCTTTGGTCACATTGCTTTGTTAATATATGTTTTAATTGTATATTCTGAGAAGCAAATGATTCAGATAAGTTAACCTAAAACAGAGCCTTTCAAAATCCATAAACTAGCCATTATGAATAATTTAAGATATTATTAAGATATACTTATTTTTTTCTTATTAACAATTTCTCTAGCCATAAGTTATACATAACAGTTATCAGAATAACTTTTAGTAATTCCAACACTCATATATAAAGATCACATGTACACACATCACTTAAAAACTCTTTTCAGAAGCAATTTTATTTAGAATTTTTTTCTTTTGTGAAAAATTGCACAGCATTTTTTTTACAGTACAGTATAATTAGCAACCAAAACTTTACAGAGAGAACTTTTCAAAAACAAAAAATGAGTATTTGCATGCTTTTTATTCAGATTCATACACAGAAAATTAAAAATAACAGTGATATATAAATATACACTTAACATAATACAAGATAAAAAGATAACCTTGAGAATCTCAACAGTTCTTTTGAGTACGGTATTTTCAGCAGCAGAAACCTGTATGGTATTTACTCAATGCAACACAGACCCTCTAACTATAAAGTTCAGATACTATGTTGCTGACTATCAAGAACTCCCATTGAAATGAGAAGATACTGGCATGGTACATATAGTATGTTCCTCACTATGACAAGAGGCGGGACAGAGAAGACTCCAACACCAAGATTTCAAAGTGATTAAAGAAAAATATTTCATCACACCAATCAACATACAAGGATTAGTAATACATTCCCTGGCACCAAACTGTGCATTCAGCCTATTCTGGAAAAGGTTGTACTCCCCACCAGAAAAAATCAATTCACAGCTTGAAAAGTGCTCTTGATCCTACACTGTTCTGCATTTTAGAAAGTACTGGCATCAAAGAAAGCATTTGCACATCTATATTTAGTGCACAAGCTGCAACTATTCCTGAGCAGGATGTGATTTGATAGAAATTAGCCATGCTCTGGCTATTTGACATGTGGTTTATATAAGGCTACCCTTGAAGAAAACACCAAAACTTGCACTGGTACAAAATCTGGCATCCAGTCTGCTAACAGCTGCAGGTTATCAAACTCATATCACACAAATATTGAAAGAGTTCTAGTTTTGCTAATTGTTTTTCAGACTTAGGACTTGCTATCTACAGTAAGAGATCACTTGTCTCATCATGACCCAACCTAATTACTCAGAATTGAAGGAGAGTGTCCTTGAGAATGCCCCAACTCAGAGGCAGACTTGGCAGCAGACAGGAAAGGCACACTGAAATAGCCCACATAAATACTCTTTATTAGTAGGTTACCACTTTCATATGATAAGAGCCAATGTATGAAATAATTTTGCTCAAGATCAAAGAAGATTTTATCCCATTACAACAGAAACACTTTTCCCTAGAAAGACATTTTTATGTTCAGAGACATTCTATTATTATGTTTATGATTTACAGTACATTAATTAAAATTTTAAGGAATTACTACATTTCAAATAATTACTTCTTTTTCATTGCAGTACAACCCCTTCTTTAATAATTATTTTTCATTACCCTAAAATAATGAAATGCACTTAATGCTGAAGTATGATTCTTACCTCTTGTTTTTACTGAAAGGTTTCGAAAGTGCATTTTAAAATTGCTTTGCATTTTTTTTTGTTTTACTAGACACCATTCAGGTGACTCTTTAGGAAAGAAGATATTGAAGACTACTGTAATAATAAACAAGTATCCAAAATAATGTAATTTGTTGTAGTTAATAGTAAAAATTAATTTTCCATTTCAATGCACTAATCTCAGTAACATAGTGAAATTTAGCTTCTAGGAAAGTTTCCATCTTATGCATCGCCCAGAAAATGAATTAAAATAATGTAAGCAAGGAAATAATATGTTCCAGGAGGTCTCAAATCCAAGCAGACCATCTCTGTGGTTGTTCACGACGTGATACATTACTCCCAAGTGATAAAGAAATGCAAAGCATTGGCACATACCGTATGGATTTCATATTTTCAACTGGGGGAGGTAGAACATTCATATTTTTCCACACTAGAAATAGTCATCTATAATCTGCAGGTTTTTTGCATACTACTATTCTCCAAATTATTAAATTCAAATTATCCTACTTTGGACATAGTATGTTAAGACTCAGTTTTATGGAAAAGGATGTAATGCTGGGAAAGGTGCAGTGAAAGAGGAAAGGATGACCAGCAGCAATGTGGATGAATTCAGTTACAGTGGCAATGAGTGTACCATTGGAAGACTAAGTTAAGGATAGACCTTCATGAAGAAAATGTATATGGTCACTACAAGTCAAAAATTAATTGAGGGCACATCATCCACCACCCACTTATCCATCCTCCCTTCCTTGAGAGGGAAAATCTAATGCTTGAAATGATATAGGTCCGTGAGAGGGCTACATCACTTGCACATTTATCATTTTCACACTGTCTACAGGAGGATAGCTTTAGGGAAAGAAACAAGTATCAAAAACTAAAAATCTTCCTGCCAGAGGAGTTAACTGTTTATGCAAACATGGATGGATTTTTATAAATTCTGAAAATAAGGAAGATTACATTTGCACAAGCCTAAATTTTTAATTCTACACAAGAGAGAATAGTCCCCACTGATTTCAGTGGAGAAGGAGAAGAAATTCCCTTTGGGCTCTTATGAACTGAAGCACTTTTAGAAGAGATTGCACTTATAGGCATGTTGCTGCTTCTCTAAATGATACAATTAGCAAGAATAATGTAAATATTACCCATGTATAAAACAATTGAATTTAAAATATTCTTAAAATGCAAGCTTGGCATAACACCTTCTGATAAGGTCCCGAATACTCTGGAAATCACTGGCTGAAATCCAGGCTCTTAACCTGGCATAAATTCAAATTCTTCTATGGAGATTGGCTGAAGCACACTTGTCCTTCAAATCTCCCCAGATCTTTTTTAATATCAGCTTTCAATATTTCAAGATATTTAAAGTTCCCACCATAGTATTTTGTCCTCTGACCTCAACTGCACTATGTTTCTACCATTCAGAAAAGCTATTTCTAAGCATTGTGTGATCAACGGTATTTGAATTACTTTCTTGAAAATACCTTTGACTAGAATGAATGATTTGAAGCTCAGTCACTATTCAATTGTATTTAAAGTGGCTTCTTTTAATATTTTAAATAAATGCTAATTGGTAACTGTTTTCTAAGGTCACTTTGGGGCATACTTCTCTCTTACTCCTCTCAATTCAGTATGTCAGTTTCTCTCTTGACAAAAACCCAAAGCAACTTACTTACACAAAGACATTATTTAAAACATTACAATTAAAATAGCTATACCTTATTCATATTGCAAATGGAAGTGTGCCTATTAATCAATTTTGAAAAGAAAAAGAAAACCTAGTTTTTTCTGATAATTTTTCTATGCCTTAAGATATGTTATTTAAAATGTCCACTCTTCATAGTACACTTGGTAAGATCTACCAAAATGTAAGTATAGGTTTCAGAAGATTTTTTTAAAAAGTTTATCATCAGAGGGCTATAGATCCTCAAATGTGTGATCCTTTCTATGGTCGTCTATGATTCAAATAAATATTTGATTTGAGTATTCAGATATATGTGCCACATTGTTGTTAAGAGACATTATAATATTACAAATAAATAACATCCACAGACCAAACTTTCTATTATTTATTTTATACCTCATTCTGCTAACATTTAAATATGTTGTCCAAACCCTGGAAATTGAGAGCTAAATAGCCACTAGCCCTCCAGGAAAAGGTATAGGCAGTGCCATAAATTGAAGGTACTGTACTCATCCTACAACAGCATCTCTGCTATTCTATTCCACTTTTTATTTTATGGTATACGAAATCTTATTTCAAATTTGAAAACTGTTTGCATGGTGGAACAAACCCTGGTTAGATCACAATGCGTTTTTAATGCTGTTAGCACACATTTTAAAAACTAAAAATGCCAATAGGCCACTCATTAAGATAGTTTAAGAATGTCAGCTATGTTTTCTATTGAACCATGCTTATCATGTTGAGTGACCAAGGTCATTATTTCTGAATAACTCATGTATGACTACAGTATATCATTCTTGAGCCCAAAACTGAACCCAAAATTTCTGGAACTCCTTATTTTTAATGCTATGTTCCCATCATCTAGGTATAAGATATAAGGTGCATTTCTTGGCAAATACTATATGCATGACAGTCATAAAGCAATGTAGGCAGTACCTGTATGATGTTCATCTTAGCAGAACATTTTTTACACTGTAGTTGTGCTAATATGAATATTAAAATGAAATGTTTTTACTGATATAGTGAGAAAATGATCAAATTATACTTTCTGTTGAAATGGCTAATTGAGCTCCAAACTTGATTTCCTTGGGGGAGTGGGAGATATTCTGGCTATTCTATTTCTATGCCCAACACAAAATTATATGCAAAGCCTTTCCATGTAGATTTCTTCAGTTTTTAGAATTACTATAAGCAATGAATAAATTATCCATTTTCTCCTAAATAGATCTTAATGATTCCTGTTAATCTTTGGATTGTGACTAACCAAACAAAGAAGGATGAGATGAAGAGGCCTCTAAAAATACAACTAGGCATAATGGGATGGTACCTATGACCCAAAGACTCCATGAAGTTCCAGCAACAGTCTGGGATGAACTGCATCCAAACTACCCTATCCTCTCTGCAAAAAGCCCCTGGCTAGTCAGCTGTCTGGGGCTGTACTTAAAATTTTGGGCAAACTGCAGGACTACAATAAAGAGAGTAATAAAACAAAATAGTTGAGTATCACTAAACATAGCTGTAAAAAATGTTGTTATACCTCTTAAACATCCATATTGAATGTGTTATTCTCCTGCTGTATTAACCTACAACCTAACTTCTAATGTATGGCCATTGGCTATAGTGATTAGTGGTAACAGAGGTATCATTCAAGACATTTGAAGAACACTGCATTGGAAAAGCTTATTCTACATGCTATTACAGGTCATTTTTAATATGAATGCCCTATTTTTCCTATGCCACTGAACAACTTTTCTTTCTATAACTTTCTTAAGCAAAGTGGAAAATTTTGACATATTACAGAAAGTCTTAGAAACAATCTAAAATACACATTATTCAAGCAATGTTGCCCACAGTAATCCTCAAGAGCAAACTATAAGTTTGGAATTTGCACATACCAATGCATAACAGGAAAACTCTTCTGTTTGCTTGTATCTTGGGCAATGGCTATTAATTACAAATAATGTACAGGGTTTCTGCCATGAACTGAAACCAGTGCTTTTCAACTTGGCACGTTAAGATTTGTGGACTTCGACTCCCAGAATTCCTCAGAAATGTTAAGAAATACTGACTTGAACAAATAGAAAACAAGCAAGAATTTTGGTTTCCACATTACAATTTGTTTTTATTTTTTGTCTATGCTGATGAATAATTATAATTAAGTAGAAAATTAGTCTGATAATGCTCTGTGCATGTCTTTCAGCAGACTAAAAAGAAGCATTTGCTTCAACATAGAAATTCTGCAATGGAGTATACAGGGCTTTAAGTAATTAATGTTTTTTTTTAAATTAAGATGATAAATCAAAATAGAATTATTAGTCTCTGATAAATCCAGTAAATCATAAAAACTTTAAGTAAAGGTCACAACTAGGTCTGAGATTATTAGCATGCTTCAGCATGCTTCTCAAATTTCTGACCAAAATCTGTAAGTGTGAAAGTGGGAAGAATAAAATCAACAGCTCTAATGATAACTATACCAACTCACCACCATAAACCTTTATCTGTAATTGAACTATAAATAGAGGCCATCACATGGTCCAAAGATCAAATGTATTTTTACTGCTCACTACAATCTCACTCTGCTTTGTAATATGTCCCTTACAGAGCAACTGATAAGCATGAAAAACTAATCGCATAACTTACTTTAAAAGCTTTCTTTAAATTTAGATTGTATACAGAATTCAGTTCTTCCCAAAAAAACCAAAGACCACTAACTCTGGGTCTTTCCATTTTATCCTGCCTTTCTTAATTGTCTAATTGATGCTTGAAATTTTATTTTCCAAATAAATATTTCAAATAAAATAAGACAAATAATTTCAAGACGAGCTCAGACATTTCTGGCACATCATTACAATTATTATTATTTGGGCTGTATTATACCCCAAATAATATTTAGACGAATTATGCCTGAGATCATACAGATCGCCACATTTAACAATCTTTTAGAAATCAAGAAAAACATTGCAAAAACTTACAGGCACATTGCAATATGGACACTGGGCAAAATTAGTCTCAAGAGAAACTAAACTTAGATACAACTCACATACTCAAATAAGAGCCAACTGGTAACTTCTCTGCATGTTCAACAGCTGGAAAATTGCAAAAAAACGGCATAAAGTTGTTTGATATAAGTGTAATATTTAATCATGGTCGGTATTATACTTTGAATATTAACTTAAACCATAGTTTTACATTTTTATTAGTTAGCTATATTTGCCTTATCTTATCAGTTTTCGATCTTAAGGGGATTTAATATCTGCTACCTACTTTATATTCAACTTATTATTTTTACTGTGATGATTATTTACAGTTGTTGGCTTGACTGATATAAAACACATGGATAAAATATATCTTCAAAATATGTTTGTATATAGGATAATCTCTCTAGACTGATATAGCTGTTTGTGTACAATTGGTCTGTGAAGATATATTGTAATTTTTCAATTCAATGGATAAGAATCTCTTACTGAAGAATAATCAGTATTTTGCCACTAGAACATCAAAATGCACATGTATTATGCCTTTGTAGTGAAATGCATTGTTCTAATGCAGTATTGGAATTATAGATCCTATATAAAAAAGGAATGATTTAAAAGCCTTAAAATCCGGTTTGAATACTGACATAATGTCTGATCAAAAATAAAATCAGCTGTTTATTACAACTTGCTGTAATTTCAAAATACAGTAGACTATAGTACTCTAGCCTTCTTCATTTGGAGACTGGCAATCTTTATTCATAAAACCAGTATGAAATTGTAAACCAGAATCTTAAAACACACACATATACACACACACACAGACTAACTTCAAGACTCTTATGGATCACAAACTGCAATACAAAGAATCAGGAAACAACAGATAAACTGAGAAATGATGAAAGAAATAAAGGAATAAAGTATCATTTTCTTCAACTGCATTAATGCCAAAATGTATATTTTAAAGACTGTTGCTATAACTTGCATTTACTTGAGTATTTTATTCAGTTTAACCAAAATGAATATTACTTTTGCTGCTAGAGAAATAGAATTCAAGCTGAAAGATACAAGATTAAGGAACTAGAAATATGACATGAAATTTTGAGGAACAGCGATATTCATATGTTAAAATAAACCAAAAGGTAAACTAAAACAAAACCTAAGTCATAAAACATGACAATTCTATTACAGTACAACTACAGGTAGTTCTCAACTTAACAACAGTTCGTTTAGTGATCATTCAAAGTTACAACGGCATGAAAAATGTGACTTATGAGTTTTTCACCTTTATTGCATCTCCATGATCATGTGATCAAAATTCAGATGCTTGGCAACTGGTTCATATTTATGACTGTTGCTGTGTCCCAAGGTCACGTGATCACCTTGTGCGACTTTCTGATCAGCAAAGTCAATGGAGAAGCCAGATTCACTTAACAAATGGTAACTTACCAGCTGCAATAACTCACTTAACAACTGAGGCAAGAAAGGTTGTAAAATGGGACAAAACTCACTTAACAATTGTCTCACTTAACAACAGAACTTTTGGGCTCAATTATACTCATAAGTGGAGAGCTAACAATAAATAGGCACCATTTTATCAGAGGTATGAACGATGCTCTCAGTCAAAAGGTTTTAACACAACTATATGCTTAATTGCAAAACAAAAATAATTGTTGGGCCCAAAGGTCTAAATGGTAAGCAATATTTTGAAGAAAAACTTAAGCGTCTGGAAGATAGAAAATAGCCATCATTCATAATCTTCCAGGTTTTGAAATCAGTTATTAGAATAGAAGAAGAGATTGCGGTTCTAGTTTCTTATAAATTAATATTAATGTGAAAAAATGCTAATTTGCAGTCCACACTAAAAATTGTTTGGAGGTTTTTTGTTGGAGAATAAACAGTTTTCAGATTTTAATGCTGCAATTTTTAAAACATTAGCTGTACAAAATTTGTACACAATTGTACAACACTGAGTTGTTTAGATACAAGTAGTCCTTGACTTACAACAGTTCATTTAGTGACTGTTCAAAGTTACAATGACAATGGAAAAACTGACTTGTGACAATTTTTCAGTTACAAATTTTGTAGCATTCCCCATGATCATGTGATCAAAATTCAGATGCTTGGCAACTGGATCACCTTTAAAATCTTTTGACAAGCAAAGTCAATGGGGAAGCTGGATTCATTTAACAACTGGGTTACTAATTAACAACTGCAGTGATTCATTTAAAAACTGTGGCAAGAAAGGTTGCAAAATGGGGCAGGACTCACTTTACATAAATTTTGGACTCAATTGTGGTTGTAAGTCGAGATCTACTTGTATATGGCAAAAACTTCCTGTTTGTAAGGAGGGGGGGGCTATATCCATCTTCTACAAAAAGAGAAATGCCCATTTTATACAAGGACCTTTTTCTCAAAAGTCCTGGATTATAAGCCTGTGTTGCAATGTAGACAATGCCCCAATATCAAGTAGCTAATAAATTAGACAATAAATAACACATTGCCATAGTATTAAGAACAGTGGGCAGCCTGCATATTCCCCAGATACCTCATCTGATCAAAGAAGCACACAGAAGATGGGGGAAGAGTACAAAGTTAAAAAATCAGCCCAGGTTCTGTAATTTAAACTTTGAAGGATGGCCATTATATAATGAATAAATTAAATGTTACAATTATTAGATTACACCAACCTTTACAGGAGAAAGGAGGAATGTTTATACCTAAAATCTTGAAAACAGAAAGGTCAGCAACAAAAAACAGTCACACACAGGCTCTATACCAGGAGTGTCAAACTTAAGGCCTGGGGCCCAGATCCAGCCCTCAGGGGGCTTAGATCTGGTCCTCGGGGCTTCCCTAGAAACAACAAGGGACCAACCAGAAAAAACAGAGCTCGGGAGGGACATGGGCAACCCTCCCAAGCTCTGTTTTCGCTGGCAGAGGGTTGCAGGAGGCCGTTGCAGCCGAAAACAGAGCTCAGGAGCCTGTTTTCACTGGCATAGTGCTTGAGCCACCACAGGTGCCCCCAACACGAGTGACATCCAGCTGGCCACACCCATCTGGCCATGCCCACCCTGGCCTTCCAGGGTCAAACACAACCCTGATGCGGCCCTCAATCAAATCGAGTTTGACACCCCTGCTCATACACAAGTTTAAATGCAATCTCAGTTACTATATTCAAACCACAAGTAGCAGTTTCATGACATTACAGACAAGGCCAAGCCCTGCTATTAGTCAGAGTGAAGCAGCTGCTCAAAAAGCAAATCCTTGGTGTCCTGAAAAAGTGGCAAGTGGTTAATTAATCAGTGTTATCTTAATCAGTTTTATCACTATATTTCCACAATGGTTTTTGGTGTCTAGGAATTTTTTGAGTATCGTGGAGAATGTGTAGTTCAAAAGTAAATGGGACCAAACCAAAAAATAATATTGATTGAAGATTAAAAAATAAGGTTGGTGTAGTGGTTAAGGTGTTAGTTTAGAAACCAAGAATATCAGGCCTACCATAGGCATGAAAAATTGGCTATGTGACTTTATGCCAGTCGCTCTCAGCCCAACCCACATCATAGGGTTATTGTTGTGGGGGAAAATAGTGGGGGGAGGAATATTAGGTGCATTTGTTGCTCTCAGTTATTTATAAAATAAATAAAGGCAGGATAAAAATCTAAAAAAATTACTGGCATTGATTTACAGGGAGAATGGTTGATTTCCAAGTTATGGCTTTGGAGGACCACACACAAACTAGAAACTGCAGACTAGTGACCTGTTTTATACCTATTATGTATATCTCATTAATCAAATCAGGACTTTGCACATATGATGAAAAAATGCTTTAGGACTTAAAAACACAAGCCATAATAAATCTAATAGGTTTTTTTAAAATGGCTGTTCTTCAAATAGTACCATTTTGGGGGTTTTTCTGTATGCAACCAAGTTTTGTCATCATAACTTTTACTAATGAATTACACATCAAAATCTAGAAATTTTTATATTTTAGATGTAGTCCTGAGATAACAATTGCCACCAATAAGAAAATACATTTCCTTTCTTAAAGGACATGGCAGCTATCCTGGTTCATCTGTCAGTTATAATATTCTCTGGAAATCTCAACCTTTGTCTACAATTTGCATCGAATTTGCTGCCATAAATCCCAGCATAACAGAGATGAGGCCAACTGTCATTATTGATTGCTGTAAATACTCTTTCAGATCAATTTTAATTCACTCCTTTGTTTAGAAGAAACAATTCCAGTATAACTCATGCAAACAAATTATAAAAGCTTCTTAAACTTGCTGGTGCATAGGCCTATATTTAAGATAACACAATATTCCTACCCTGGTTCTAATGTACAAACTAATCACTAGATTTATACATCATACTAGGGTTGCTTAACCATGGTTTGTTGAATGGAGTCACAGATTATGGTCACCTAAGCCAAAACCAAGCAACCGGATTATGGCTAAATCTGTCACTATATTTGTTCTAAAGATGACATTGTAGTTCTTTGTTCTGTTTACATGGTCAGCAACAAACCAGCAGGACCAAAGGGGATCAAAACATCTTACAAAAGCAGCCTTACACATCACAGAAGATATATCAGAGAAGATATATCACAAGTATTTTTTTTCATTGCAGGGCCAGAAACTTGTGATCAAACCTGTCTTTACATTAATTCACAGCCACTTAAATAAATCTCTATAAGAAATGTGTATGCCCATGTTTGTCTTTGAGACAAGATTGTTAATGCAAAAACAGATCTCAATTTGTTAAAAACACATTTCCAGTGTATATGACTTCAAAAAACACATATACCCACATTACTGAGTGCATAAAATTCCCAGATTTGCATGCAAATCAGATCTTAAATATCAGCTGTTTGTCAGTGCAGATCTATTGTGTATTGCTAACTAACAATACCATCAAGTAGTCAGACTGAATCCAGCAGCTAGTATTCACATTGTCTATGCATATTATTTCCCCTGAAAAAAAACAGGATCTTGTGTCCATTAAATGGAATTCAGAGACGGAGGATTACTTATAAACAATGTAATAAAGGATCAAATCGTAGATTTCAAGCAGTAATTCTAGAATGGCTTCTCTTTGTATGCTAAGCAGCAATAAATAGAAGGTTGCCTTTAGAACGGTGGCCTAAGTGTTCTTTTTTTAAAACCTGTTTTTGTTTCGAGAGAAACAGCCGTTTTTCATGGTGTTCGATCAGGGCACGTAGTAGCGCTTGGCCTTTCTTTCCCTAGGAAGAGCCGACCTCGCGGATTCTTGTAGCAAAAGCAGCAGCCACAGATAATTTAAGTAAAAACTTCAACAACAATAACAACAACAAAAACACCCTGAAGGAAAGTTACCTCATTCCTGTTTGCAAACCTCTTGGCCATTTAAAAATCTCCTGATGACCAGGGCAAGGCACAGTATCAAGCCCAGCATGTAGCCGATGGTGCCCGCAAACGTAGGCGAGGTGGGCGGAGGGCTTTGAAGAAAGTGCCGCAAGCCCTCCTCTACGTAGAACATCTGGTCATAGATGCTAAGGAAGGTGAAGATGTGGAAAAGCTGGTGGCTGTGGCCGATGATGTCGAAGAGGCCCGGGTGGATGCGCTCGGGGATCTTACTGACATTGAAGAAAGCAGCCACCAACAGCCAGAAGTAGCGGCGGTAGAAGTGCAGGAAGAGGGTGGGGTTGTGGTCCTGCAGGTCGAAGAAGAGGCTTTCCAGCATGATGGGGCAGGCCATGCTGAGCGGCATGACGAAGACGAAGGTGCGGATGGCGAAGGGGTAGGCGCACCACTCGGAGCGGCTCTTGCAGCAGGCCACGGTGCAGGCCACGGCCAGCGCGAAGGCGACCGGCAGCACCAGCGCGCTGTAGGCGGCGATGGGCGCGCTGCAGTCCACGTGCCAGCCCAGGCGCTGCTGCAGGTAGCGACTGAGCATGCGCGGCTCCAGCAAGCTCAGCTTGGGCAGCAGGTAGTAGTAATAAGCCACCGTGCTGGCGAAGCCGTAGTAGCTGATGGAGGCGTAGTCCAGGTAGAAGAAGGCGGCACGCAGGCGTAGCGAGAGGCAGCTGAACACATGGGCCGTACAGCTCATGGCAAAGGTGAGCAGGACGCCCGAGGCGTAGCACCACAGCGGCAGCAGCGCGGGGTGATGGAAAGGCAGGTCGCCGGCCTCGCGCAACACCAGCAGACGGCAGAATTTACCGACGAAAAGCAGCAAAGGGATGAAGTGGGTCCAGAAGTTGAGCGTCTCGTTGGTGGGCTGCAGCACCGAGGCCAGGCACTCCTGCGCCGAGCAGTGCAGCCGCCGGTAGCCCGACAGGATGAAGCATTCCACGAAGTCGTCGGGCACCTCGTCCCAACGCAGCGTCCCAACGGAGGGCCGGGGCGAGGGCAGGGAAGCGGAGAGCAGAGGCCGGCCGGGGTGAGGGGACGGCTGCGGCGGGGCAACCCTAGGGGGCGCCTGGCCTTCGCCGCCTCCGCCCGCGGGCATCGTCCTCCGCTTCGTCTCGGGCTGCTGCCGCTGATGATGTCGCCGCTGCCCGTCCCCGCCGGGCTGGCTGAGATGCTCCCCGCCTGCTTGCTGCTCAGAAAAGCGGCAGCAGCCAGAGCTGGGATTGTGATGTAAGCTCATAGCGGCAAAGCTGCTTTTCCTCCTACTGGAAGAGTTGCAGAGGATTTGTGCTTCAGAGGAGCAGCCGCGGCGGTAGCAACCGCGGCGGTGGCAGCCGCCTCCCCCTCTTCTTCCTCCTCCTCTTCCTCTTCTTCCACCGCCGCCTCTTTTTTCTCCTGCATCATTCATTACAGGAGGCGAGGAGAAGCAAGCTTGCTCACCCCAGCCAGCGAGCGGCAGCTCCTGCAGAAAGTAGCAGCGGGAAGCATTGCAGTCTTGCTTGGCGCGGTGGGGTCATGGCTTGCTGTCGCCCATTACATGCCCCTCTCGGCTTCTGTTTCTTCAATTCAGATCCGGGAAAGACCCCCTTTCAACCTTGTCTTTCTCAAGACACCCCAGCCACATTTAATGACCGCTGCCTTGATTGGAGCAAAACTGCAGTGCCGCTCCACTCTTTCCAAAGGCAAGGACGTTCCGCCTTTCTCTCCGCCCCCGCCCTATCGGTATCTTTTTCGAAATACACATGGTAGAATTAAGGTCAAAGAATTCCCATCGTATTTTTCTTAACTCTTCACATGGATATTTGAACATATTTATTTTTGGCAAGGGAAAGGGAGCAATCCCACACTGGCATTTTAGGATTTAACAAAAGGCGATCCCGAATTTTAAAATACAAGGCAAGCATTTTTAAATAAACTTATTAAGAAAGATATCTAAGGAAAACTCAGTACATCAAATTAAATTTGTATGGCACTATTTTTAGATAATTCATCTGGGTAAAAGGGCACAATATATTGTAATTTCTGCTTTGTAGTGGCCAATTCTTGGAACAACAAGCAAAAACCCCCAAAGACCCAAGGGGCAACTTTCAATATTGGAACACAGAAGCAGTTTGAACAAACAACACAATGGCATAACAAATCCTTTGACAACCATTACAAATTTAATTGCAATTAAAACACACTCCAGCATTCTGGGCCAAAATAATCCTTATATTCTAATTAACCTGTGGGTTGGCACTGGACTGTCTGATACTATTTTAAATTGTGGAAAAGGCATAGAAATGAATTATGTGTAAACTTAACAAAATGCCATATATTGAAGTGGTGCATATCATATTGATAATTCTTAGGCAGATGATACATTTATCAGCTGTGCAGTGGTGCAATTAGATAAACTCTTGCTATTTACAGCTTTTTTTAATGAATTAATAAGATCTATTATCTGGATACTATATAGACCAATTCTTGGATCTGGAATTTTTGTGTCCATACCATGTAAAGACAAAGTGTTTTAGATTACTGAACAAGGACTGTTATACTGAAGTTTTGAAATAATTGGGATAAAGGATATAACTAAATTAGTTTTTTAATAAAATGTGAAGATACAAAGTATGTGTAAAAGTATGTTTGTAAAATGTTTTAAAATGCACGGGGACATTATTTACAAAAGGAGATTTGGGTTGACTAAACACATTCCTAGTAGAGCCAGAAATTTTGATGGACGGAAGTGTTGAGCTGTTCTACAATGATTCATTGCACTAAGCAACTGTTAATTTTAATTGTGATTTGTTTGAACAAACACAGTTGGATTCAAGCACTTTTGAGGCATAATTTTCATTGTATACACCACTATGATTAAGCTATAAATCCAAACCAAATCACATTTTTGTTTAGTGCAGTGTTTCTCAAACCTGACAACTTTAATTTGGGTGAATTTCAATTCCTAGAATTTCCCAGCCAGCAGGCTTGCTTGGTAATTCTAGAGGTTGACATCGACACATCTTAAAGTTATATGGTTAGGAAACATTGGTTTAATGTAATATCTAAACTACACTGTTTCTGAAGGCCCAGTGATTTAGATGCAGTTTCAAACCTATTGGCAGTCTCCATTTCCTCCTCCGTGCCATCCTTCACTGATTATAGTTCTCTGTCTGTATGCTTGATTGTTGCTGTGCCTACTGTGTCTCATTTTCTTTAATAATGAAGTGCAGCAGGAACAGCGTGATTAAATCAAACTACAGTTTTGTGGACCTATGACAGCTGTATTTATTCTGAGTCAGTTTTTAAAACACACCAGTAGTTCTGCAAACATATGCTTTACCTCTCTTCTAACCAATCCTATATGAAATGGAGAAAAATGACAAGTGCAGGATATTCTGTCACTGGGCTGGCCTAAGACATTTTGTTACCTGAAATGAAATAGGAAATGACACTTTCTGAGTCATACAAGTTTCATGCAATCCAAGGTGAACTATTTTGGAATCTGAGTCATAACATTTCACAAATTTCCCTCTTTCATCCTAGAAGTAAAAATGAAATGAAATATTAAATAATTATCAGTTTTCTCCCTTTTCATCATACTCCAAATCAATAATTTGAGACCTTTTTAATTATTGAGCTATCTGAATAGATTGTTAGGAATCTTCTCCAGGAATGGGTGTCTTTCCCAAAAAACAATTTATTGGTCTTAAGTTTTTTCTCTTATTTTTTGTGGCAAAAATCATTAAATAAAAGATAACTTACATAGTATAGCAAATTTTAAGTTTGAAGAGTTCTAAGGATTATTTGTACTGTCTGGACATGTACTATTACTTATATCATTTTATTCCATTATATAAATGATTTGACATTCAGTCAAAGGATCAATGTACTATAGAGGGTAGAGTATTATTAAATAGGAAACAGGACGGCTCAGATTAAGCATCACTTTCTGTTATAAAGCTAATCTCCATCTGTAAATTACAAGAGGCCCTGATACTCAACAGAAACTTAAAAGGCAATTCCAGTTTCTGGAGGGCCTTAGGTTGTCTATTCCCAGTTTAGATTTTTACCTCAGCTTCCCCTGCCTGGTGCTTTCAAAATATGAAGATTCATATTGTTAACTCTGTGGTTGCTATTTTTATATCTTAAAAATGTAGGGCTCTTTTAGGGTTATAAAACATGTCCTCCAGATGTTTGGGCACAACTCCCAAACATCTTATCACAACCAATCTTATCATAACCAATGGTCAGAAATTATGGAAGTGTAGTCCAAACTTCAAGTTGCTTTCTTTTGGGCTACAGCATATAATATATGAGTTTCTGTTATAGAGCAGCAGTCCCCAACATTTTTGACACCAGGGACTGGTTTTGGGGAAGATAATTTTTCCGTGGACTGGTGGGGATGGGGGGAGGAGCGCGCAACCTAGTTCCCTTGCATGTGTAGTTTATAGTAGGCTTCACGCAACCTTGTGAGGTAAGTTGAGCTGAGAGAGTGACTGGCCCAAAGTTACTCAGATAGCTTTCATGGCTAAAGCGGGCCTAAACTCACACATTCCTGCTTTCTACCCTGGTGCCTTAGCCATTAGACCAGTATATTTAATAATATTTATACTTAACCACTATGTCATATATAGTTAGTTCAAGAACCAACTGAATAAAAATTGTCCATGTATTTTGAAATGTTTCAATCGATGTGAAGGCAGTTCAGTAATTAAGTACAGTTGCATTACAGTAGTCTAGTTTCATAGAAGGAAGCAATAGTCCTTTTTTGTGCTTAACATTTCCAACTTATCCATAGTTAAAAGATACCTAAAAATGTAGCATGTTTTTTTTTGGTAAATTGATGTAATACCAATATCAGTATGTAGATAATTATTACTAGATTTATTTTGAAAGAAAGCAAGCTATTACAGGGTGCAATTGATGTTCAATAATATGTCCAATAAAGATGAATAATTAAATACAAAATTGGCAATTATAATATGGCACTTAGTCACAATGCTTCAAATTTGTAAGAGTGATCCTAAATCAC
Organism: Oxyrhabdium leporinum; assembly: GCA_032468155.1. Classification (NCBI taxonomy): domain Eukaryota; kingdom Metazoa; phylum Chordata; class Lepidosauria; order Squamata; family Cyclocoridae; genus Oxyrhabdium; species Oxyrhabdium leporinum. Next base: position 54,657 of record JANHFL010005755.1, on the reverse strand, counting down.
TCCTATATAAAGTACATTAGCATTACTTTATCCACAGGGTAGATGGGCAAGATTGAGGTTAGAGAATTCATGGCTGTGTCAATACTTAAATTCAAAACTAATCTATGGTAGTTAATTTCCTATTATGCAAACTAGATTCAAGCACAATTGAAGAAGATACAGTTACCTAAGGCAAAACCAAACAAACCACATAATTCTTTAGTTTATTGTGTGAAGTGAGCTATTATGTTTCTAAGCCATAGTTTATGACTTAGATTATTGTCTAATTACCCAATACATTCAATTAATTACGGGTTTGTGGACTGTTTAAACTTGATTCTTATCATAATGCATTAAAATTACTTATACAACCTACCATCCATGACAATTTCCTTGTGTAATTTCTAAAAGTAATTTCTTGTTTACTTCCTAAGAACATATACTGTATATTGATTCATCGACACATTTATTACCTGTTTAAAGAAAGGATAATTTAATTGTAAGGCAACATGCTTCTTTAGACTCCACCTCAAAATTCTTTGTTTATGCAAACTAGCCATCACTGGGTAGAAGTTTGCCTAACAAATGTAATGCATGGATCAGGTAATCAAGACTACTGACTGTTTACAATTTCTGAGATTGCTCAAGCATATTTCCCAATTGCAGTTGTTAAAGAACAATCTGCTAGGCAATCATAATGATACCCTACATATATTAAATATCAAAAATCCCATTTAAGTATTGCACAGATGACTGCCATAATCAGCTTGACCAGAGTAGAAATGTATTTACAAGTACAAGTCTCTTTGCAGAATGAGAACATCCTGTAGCTTCAGTGAATCATAGGAAGTTTTGCAAGATAAAATTCAATTCAAGTACTTCAACCTACACATGTGAATTGGTCCAGCCCATGGACACACAGTGGTGAAATCTAAATTTTTTCACCACCGGTTCTATGGGCGTGGCTTGGTGGGGGGGTCATGTGACTGAGTGGGCATGGCCAACTCAACATCACTCACGGCAAGGTGGGGCGGTGGCACATTGCTGTGAGTGACGTCAAGTTGGCTACGCCCACCCAGTCACATAACTGATGCTGTAGAGACAGCGATGCTGACTGCCTGCCGAATGCAGGCAAAAGGTTAGTTG
>JANHFL010005755.1:36491-49435 GCA_032468155.1 Oxyrhabdium leporinum | reverse complement strand
CAACCATCAGCACCTCTTTTCCTTTCCAGTGCTTGGCAAGTACAATCCTCACAGTGGTCACCATGTGGAGAATTCCAAATTGTTTTTCGATTGGTTCATCCATAACACCTAAAAGAAAAGCTTCAGGTTTTATTAATATTTGTTTCTTAAATATTTTCTGCATTCTCATTATTGTCTTTATCCAATATGTTTTCACATACTTGCAAAACTACCACATATAATAAAATGAGCCAATTTGTTCTAGCGGTTAAGGCACAAGGCTAGAAACTGGAAGGCTATGAGTTTTAGTCCCACCTTAGCTATGAAAGCCAGTTGGATGACCTTGGGCCAGTCACTCTCTCTCAGTCCAACTCGCTTCAGGTTGTTCTGGGAAAAACAGGAAGTAGTAATATTAGATATATTCGTCGCCTTGAGTTGTTTGTAAAAAATAATAAAGATATGATATAGATTAAATAAATAAAAATAATGGTTGAACACATAAATGCAAGAGAGCATGATCCCCCCTGAAGTGCTTAAATCTGCACACACTATTTATCCTGCTTTTTCTCTGGACGGAATATTGTTTGTCAATCAGGATATGGCCTTTTTGCTACCTTGCCTACCTGCTAAGAAAGATCCAACAAATGTACGATTTAAAATGGCTTGGTTAATATAAACATTTTTTGGTTTTGGAATAAACCCATGTTGCAGACTATACTTAATTCATACACCATGATAACCTATCGCTTGTTTATTCATGGTTTGATTAATCCACAATTGGTAGCTTTGTATCTTATAAACCATAATGCTGTCTTCATACACACAATATTAAACAACTGCAGTGTTATGATGATGCCTTAAATACATTTAATAGGCTTTGCCAAGCAGGAAGTTATATTCTTCCAAAGATGAACATAGATATTTATGTGACTTCCCTTCCGAAAATCCATGTTTTTGCACCCTCTAGTGGCAAAGAGCCCCTTAGGACACTGCCTTCGAAGATTTTGGTAACACCATACCCCCACATGTTAATATATGGAAATGCAAAACTGATGAGTAGAAGCATTTCCTTTATTAATTTTTAAACTATGGGGAAGAAAAATGTAAAATTTCATAGAGCAGTCTTCTTTAAGTATAAGTGCTAAAAGGTGCTGAAAGTTAAATGAGAATTCTGTATTTGTTAGGCAAAACCAAGATCAGTCTTTTCACTCATATTATTCCCTACAGATTGCTATGACCTTTTAGTTTTCGCACTGCTCTTGTGGCAGGTGTAAGTTATTTGATCTTTTTAGCCAGAACAATCAATTTGTAATCTGATTAAGGCAGCTGGTGCTTAAATCTTGTTGTTTTGTTATATAGCTAATACTTTAGGGATTGTTGTGTTTAGACTGGAGCTAGCATTTTGGATGTAACTGCACCAACAAAAGCTATTTTTTCAAGCCATTATTATTATTCAACAAGCGTCTAAGGGAGAAGATAGATTTTGTCTGGCAGCGGTCTCTAAACTATATGTGAAAAATAAGGGTGTTGTATGTTTTGACTAAGGTTTTATGGGTTACCTGGTTGCTGTGAATCTCAAGAAGAACTTGATGACTCTTTAATCAGCCTGGTTTTTTTCCTTTTAAATAAAGGGGGAACGATGAATGACAATATCTCACTTCTGCAGCATCTAACATTTTCTTGTCTATCCTTTTTGTTAAATTGTATGAAGTTGAAATAACTACATGCTGTTTTGTAATGTTTTACTGGCTTAAGATATTTCTTTTGTATCCTGCCTTCAAGTATTTAAAATTATGTATGTCCCATATCTTTCTATTTCTAGCAACAATCCTACACATGAGAATGACTGTCTCCAAAATCATATATGGCTTTGGTGAGTGTACACTTGAGCATGAGTCACCCTTATCTTAGTTGGGTGCCTTAACCATCATACCACGCTGGCTCTTTTGCCTCCTGTCATTATAGAAACATGTTTACTGTGTTTTCTTGTCTATATTTTCAGAAACATGTCACTATTTATTAGAAGTAAAAGAATTACGTCTTTTAAACTGTAGAGGAAGCAAGATTTCAAACTGAAACATGTTGGGATTAATTGGCAACAGTACATAGGATTGCCATTTTCAGTGTTTCCTGAAAGTGAGTATCTTCTTTAATGCTATGTTCTTCCAAGCTGCAGTCCTAATGAGTAAAAATATATCCCCTTAAAGTTATCAGTAGAGAAAGATTGTCCTGTGAAAATGATTATACACGCAGTCGTTGGACAATTCTTGATACTATTCAGTGGTGTGCAACACCCTTTTCCTTTACTGAGCCCTCCAGATGGCTGGGGATTATGGAACCTAAAATCTAATCCACAAAATTAGAGTTGAAGAAATGCATAAGATACTGAAAGGATAAAGAAGTTTGGAGAGAGGATTATGAGAAACAAATAAAATTGTCGTTTTTCTAACGCATAATTTTTCAGTTTCTCTGAAAAAAGGTTTTTTTGCGTTTCTCTTCGTTTTCTGGCGAGCTGACCGCTGATTCGAAACTCGGTGGGGATGAATGCTCGCAGAAAGCCGCGACGCCGCAGCGCCGCAGCAAATGAAGGAAGGGCGCTCTGACGCACTCTCCGCCTTCCGCCCCGCAGGAAGAGGAGAGGGGAGGAGTTCAGTTTGTCGCACAGGCTTTCCAATCGGCCACATCTTCCCGCCAGGCTATCGATTCATCATGCCTTCTTCCCCCTTTTTCTCATTGGAGTCCTCTATTCAATCGGTGCAATCGGTGCTCGATTCTCCTCCGCTACGGGTTTGAGCGGGGGAGAGAAGCAAGATGGCGGACAAGACGCCAGGCGGTTCGCAGAAGGCCAGTGGGAAGGTGAGGCCGTTTGGGGGGAGGGGGGGGAGTCGAGTTAGTCGCGTTGCGATTCCGAGAAAAGCGGGAGGCCCGAAAGAAATATATTTTATTATATGCAAAGGATTTCTGGGGAGATGCCTTGGAGCCGCGTGCCGCGTCGGGGAGGTGGTGCGCAGGCAGGCAAGAGAGCAAACTCGCAGATCGGCTTCATGGCCTATTCTTGCCGCCTCCCCTCCCTAAAATCCAGCCGGTAATAGAACTCGTTGGATTGAATGGGAAGATAAGAGGAATTGCGTGAGTTGAAATTAAAAGGCCGAGCCAACCCCTTCCTCCCCCTTCTTAATTATTTTGTCGGAGACCTGAAAAAGTGTTTCTCGCTTCTACTTCTCATCTGTTCTTCTATAATTTAATCCAGCCTTACCCAAACTAATGTCTTCTGGGTGTCATGGATCACAGTTCCCATCATCCTGTGGCTGTGCTGGCTACAAATGGAATGCCTTATTTTCTCTGCAGTAATGCGCCTAGGGGGCAGTAGGTCTGTGGGATTTAGAAGTATTTAAAACATTTGTTTCTTTTGCCTAATGTATTAAATCAGCGTCTAATTCGAAATTAAATTTTCTGAGAAATCTAGAGTGGTTTACAAGAAAACTCTCAAATACAGCTGTCATAAAGCATCGCCAGCAGTGCTTAAAACAATGTTAAAAGTGTGTATTTTAAGAAAGAAAAATACTAGTAATTTAATTAGAGCACTTTGATCATGAAATGTGTTGTTATTCTACATATGGCTGGCTGAACAGTGTTTGGAGTTGCCTCTAAAGGGTTGAGGGATGCACTGTCCATATTTTCCTTGGGAGAAATTTCTATAATTGGGGTGCTGCCCTTTAGAAGGCTCTGCTCTTGTCCACTGCTCTATAAACCAAACCAGCTAAGCAAAAAAAAGTCATATGTCATATACATCATGTGATGCAATCAAGTTTGACATTCGTGAGCTAGTGGAACCATCTGATCTTAATGGATGGTAAACAAAGATTATTAAAAGGCTGCAGGCTAAAACATGAAAAATGTTTGGGGGAATTCAGTTTCTCTAACCTAGTGAAAAAGACTAGCAGTGACACGATAGCAGTGTTCCGATATTTAAGGGGCTGCTACAAAGAAGAGGGGGTCAACCTATTTTCCAAAGCACCAGAAGGCAAGACAAGAAACAATAGATGGAAACTAATCAAGAAGAAAACCAAGCTAGAAGTAAGAAGAAATTTCATTAACGGTGAAAACAACTAACCAGGCTTGTCTTCAGAAGTTGTGGGTGCTCCATCACTGGACAGCTAGTTGTCTGGAATGGTGTAGGGTCTCCTGCTTGAGCAGCGGGTTGGATTAGAAGACCTCTAAGGTCACTTCCAACTCTGTTATTCTTTTACAAAATCAAACTTTTAAATACTTGGAATCTACTTAAGTAGATAGAATGTGTCTCTTTTTCAGAGTTACCCTCTTGTTTGCTCCCTTCAGCCTGGAAAGCTTAGTCTCTGACTCCTTTATAGTATCTAACCTGTCATATGATATTTTCTCCAAATTGAGCTCCCCAATGTTGTTTTTATTAAAATGTATCTCTGCTAGTGGTCTTTGAATGAAATTGATACTACTAATTGAAATAAATATATTAAATGAAACAGCAAAGCTGTGCTATTATTAAGCCTGCTTCATGGAAGATAGTTTGTCACTGTGTTGGGCTTCATGTAGAACAAGAGTATCGTATATTTGCTACCTGTTCAGGAAGAAAGTGCAATTGTGATTATACATGTCGGTGTGGGGGAGATACTTTCCTTAATACCTATACGGAGGGTAGTTGCTATAATACCTATTTCCTGTGTTTTTATATTTAGAACTAAAATGTAGGGGGGGGGTTGTCATGGAGCTACACATGATCACATTTGCAGGCAAAAACAGTGCAGCTAAGATAACTTCTATTTCTGACCTGGGTAAGCAGCTAAATCATTCAGAATTTCAATTTTTGGACTGTCTAAAATGTAGAATCTAAATGAAAAGCGAGAAAATACTTCTCATGAGGTGAGTGGTTAAACAAAGTTGATTGATAAATAATTGGAACATTAGAACAACATCAGCATGACTGATGTTAATCTTGTGATGTATCTAAAACTTTTTTAAAAAGGTTTTTACTTATTGTTTCTTACTTATTAGATAGATTTAGAAAAATAAGATGACCTGAGGGTCTTTAATTCTTAAATACTAATTACTATATGAATAGCCAAAGAAAGGGTATTCACAGACACCTTTACTACTTACTCATAGCACACTTAGAAACAGATGCTACTTGCATATACTACTTGCAATTCACTAGTGTAGTTATCTCATGATTCTGATATTACATGTGGCAACTTTTATTGGGATGATGTAAAATTTTTAAAGAATATTTTCTTTGCAAGATCAGGGAAACAAAACAACATGTTGTATCGGTAGTACTGATGAAGACATTAAAATACTGTATTCATTTGCAGTGTGTAATTGAGTCTGAATTCAAGTTTTTTAAACTCAACTCAACCCTCCAAAATTATCAGTAATATTGAATTCCATGGAAATGTATCAAAATGTAATACACATGTTGCAACTTTTGAAACATGAATTAATAAAAACAATATTGCCTTGCTTTCATGTTTTCATTCGCTCTTGGCTGTGTATTTTAGGATTATTATTTTTTTGTTTATCTAATAATTTAAGAGAAAAATATAAACTATACCAGCTTTCCCTACTATTGTAGTGAATAATGTGTTTGCACAGCAATATACCATCCTTCTCATCTTTTATTCCAGTTACCATATTGACCTGGAATTTTGGAAAGCAGCACTAAACAACATCATTTGGGGGAAAGCTGCTATAGAGCATAGCATAGAGATTGCAATATAACATGATTATTAGTGATAATTCAGTAAGCAGAATTTCAAAAACAACGATCTGACGTTTTAAGGAAAAAAAAGATTAGGTGACTGTCCATAACCATTGAGTGCAGTAGATTAAAAGCTTTTATCTATTTGGGACTGCTGTTCTGCTATTCATCATTACTTTTTCTCCATTGATGTACACTCCAGAAAGCTGAAGCAACTCTACCTCCATTCCTTTTTATTTTTTACTTTACACATGAGAACTGTACAAAATTTTTAATTGCAACTTCTGTACAAATCCCAAATTTGACTCAAAGCTGGGTTTTTATGTAAACTTTCTGATGAGTCTCATAAATATCCTAGATAGGGTCCCAGATGCTCTCCTTCTTGAGACTGGTCAGTGCTTTTTTGAAAGTAAAACCTGGCTATCTGCAGTCAATATTATGGCTTAACATTTGTTTTGAAAGTGCAAGTGAATTACTATTGGAAATCATGAATGAGAGGCTTACCAGCAGTTGGGCTATTTTAACAGTTCAAAGTTTCTAGGCTGGTCTGTTGCCAGACGATTTATTTTAAAAGGGCTATAAGTGTGCTTCTTTTATCACTAATCTTTGCTTAGTGAAATATGGAATGTGTCTTTTCACGAAGTAATAATCAGATTAAATCACCGTGTTCATTATGAAACTTCAGTGTTATAGTGTTACATGGCATCTAATGTAAATAATATTATCCATTATAAATACTGGATTCCTTTTACTAAAGCTAAACTGAATGTCTCATCATCATATAAGCTGAAACATTTGTTTGTGCGGGATTGCACAAAGATTTTGATAGACCCAGTTCTAGTTTGTAATATTTATGTAGTACCCACCAGGATCTAATCTGTCCTATATATAAAACAACATCAGCAGAAAAAGGCCGATGCAGACTGGCAGAATGATCCATTATCTGTCTGAAACCTAGACAGTTTTAAACATCTGCAGTCCGAAGCACAGCTAGAACAGTGAGAAACGCAAGGTGAGTGATGGCAAGAAAAGTTGAGTGGGTGGATCTCTCTGCAGATATACTTGCCACCTGAAAGTTCTTCAGCACCATAAAGGCAGTTTTTATGTTCCTTGTAAAACAGTATGCTCCCCCTGCTATCCTCAGATGGGTTAAGGTGGATCAAAGAGCAGGATGGAGAGAAAAAACATTGGAGGAAAGGTTTTTCCAGCCTACCTGATAGAATATCCACAGCTGATCCTGATGTCTTAATGCAGATTCCTCAACTGCTGATCATGAATGCCCTAGAACTGCTTCCCTCTACTGATGAGTTCAAAAAAGCTATCTCACAGATTAATTCAAATTGTGTCAGTTTGATCTAATGGTTAGAAAGCAGGAGATTGTGAGTTCCAGTCCTGCCTTAGCCATGGAAGCCAGCTGAGTGACTTTGTTCCAGTCGCTGCCTCTCAGCCCAACCTGTCTCACAGGATTGTTGTTGTGAGGAAAATAAGACAAAGGTGTCTTGGATATATCCTCTACCTTATTTGTAAAAATAATAAAGGTGGGATATAAATAAGTACAAAACAGCAGGACCAAATGACATTCTCGCTGAGATCTACTAGATCCAAACTCCTTATAGGCATTCCAAGATATCGTGCTTGGTGACTTCTGTGAAAATAAGGGAAGCAAATCAGACTGCAGAAACTTCAGGGGTATCTCACTACTGTCCGTTGCAGGAAATATTTTTGCCCATATTCTCCTGAACAGATTTGTCATTGACTTAGAAAGGAACCAGTGTGACTCTGGATCATCCTGAGATGTTATCCTGAGATGCCCAAGGAAATTTATGAAGCTGATTCAATTATTCTAGCACAGATCCTTTACGATGGTGATGCATCAATTGCATTTGTTATTTGCAATGGATGAAACAAGGCTATATACTAGCCCCAGTCTTAATTTGTAATTTGCTTGCATTTGTCACATGCTACCTAGGGTCTGAAGCTTCCATTCAGTGTACATCAGGTGCCAATTGGATGGCTTTCTTTTTGATTTTTTCTCTTCAATGCATTCATTCAATAAACCTTTTCTGATTACTGTGCCTCCCCTGTAGCACAAAGACAGTGATCTACAGTTGATACTGAAGAAATCTCAGATGCTGCCATGCTCTTTAACCTATCAGCCTGAAGACTAAAGCAGCGGTCCCCGACGTTTCCAGCTTTGCAGATCAGCGGTGGGGGGGAGAAGGGATGGTTCTGGGCCACTCAAGTAGTGGGCACGTGCGCGGTTCCATTTGTGCGAATGTAAGGCACAGCGCCATTTGCACTGCTTGTAAGTGAAACTGCATGCGCAAGTGCACTCGCCCAGGTTGGGGACCCCTGGATTAAAGTACTTTACCAGCCCATGCCAAATACTAACCCCAGAGAACCAAAAATTATTGCTGATGACTGTTTACATTTACTTGGGAAGCAGCATCTTGAGTTATTTTTAGACAAATTGATTACAGGATCAACGAGGCTCTGTTGATCTGCGTGGCTGCAGACCGGAGTGCTCAGTCAATACAAAGTCCATATCTCCACAAAGCTGAACATTTACAGAGCTGCAGTTATCCATTTCTACTTAGTTGGATATGAGTCCTAGGCTTTAAACCCAAGATGTATTAAAGAACTAGAGAAATTTCTCATATGTGCTCTCGGCTCCATCCTTGGCATTCTTTGGCAAGGTTGGCACTTCAACCTAGATGTCTTGGATTGCATGAAAAACTCAATAGCATTGGTTTCCTGATTATCAGAGTTCAGATGAAATAACTGGGATATATCATCAGAATGGACGACCACAATGTGTGTTGCCAGTTGCTCTGACGTACTGGAACTGGAAAGAGACCTCGAAGTTGTCCATACAAGTGCTACAAAGATGCTGTGAATGCTATTGTGACATCTAGCCAAAGGAATCAGATGTGGCAATTACTGACAGAATCCACTGACAAGCCTTGTTCTATGAAGTCTCCGCTGGTTTTGAAGACAGGCGCTATCAAAAACTAGTAGAAAACCTTGAGTGGCATCACAGAATAGTTGTAATGTTATATATGTTATAATGTTAAAACAATGTACTCCCAGTGCCCCCCATTGTATTAGACTCTGTGCTTCTACTCTGGGACTACAGAGCCATCTCTGTGTCCATAGATGAACTGCACAATAGCATATCTTTTTCAGACCTGAAGGGCTGCCTATATCAATAAGATTTCATTTTAAAATAAGTCCTCGTGACTAATGGAGATGGCAAGGTTGTTGCCAATCTTTGGATGATGGCTATGAAAGAAGTAGCAGAATTTAAAAAAATAAGATATTTATTTAGAAATTTTATATTTCTGGTATATATCATTTGTTCTTTTAATGCATTGTTTCAGTTTTTATAATGTAAAACACTGAATGTCATTGGGAATCCACCATTCTTTATGTGAATGAATAAATGAGTAAGAACTCTCTTTTGCTCAGAGTGCAGGACAAAAAAAATGGATTATAAGAAAGCAGATTCCAGCTGGATGTTAGAAAAACATTCCTAGGAATATTCTGACAGTAAAAGTAATTAGTGATAGTCAGCTTCCTTTATTGAGGCTAGACAGTTACCTATTTAGAATGCTTTAATTTGCATTCCTGCAATAACGGAGTTGAGCTCAATGGCCTCTGAACTCTTCCAACTCTGAGATTCTATAACTAGTCTGAACTGTCATCTGGATTTGGCCAAGAAGTTAAACTTTAATGCAACCCAATGTGTTCTGTCATCTAGGTTTATAGTAACTGCAGCAAGATTATTATATACTGAAAGTTGGAAAAGCAATAAAATATTTACAGTGGAAGAGTGGATTAGAAAATCAACTGAACATGCGAAAATGGCAAACCATTTTTTGCCAGAGAAAAAAATGACAATGACTTTTCAAAAGGGTGGAAATTTTATATGGACTTTTTGTTCAAAGAAGAAAATATTGATGTTTTCGGGAGTTTGGGAATAAATAGGGATGAAGAGTTTAAGATGATAGAATGCAGAAGACATGATTGTAGGTTTTTCTTTTTTTAAAAAAAACTTCTTTTTTAATCCTCATTTTTTATGTTTTGCTATTGTGAAAAATTACGATAAAATATATATAAAAGAAAAATGTATTTTAATCTTACAGTTCACGCGATATTAGGCTGAGTTCTCTGTTTGCCTGAACTTCCAATTGTTTAGAAAATTCTCTTTAAAATTTGAAGGAAAAACTATTCAAATTTTACCATGAATATAGTATTATGAATTGAATTAAGTTAAGCACTCCTTTCAGGGCTCTTTCTTTGCATCTTGCCCATTCATGCTTGCTTTCAAAAGTGATTTCTATTATATTCTGAGCAAATGTAAGACTTTCCGTTCATAGGACAGTTATTAGGATCATCTTCCTTTTTGGAAAAAAACCCAGTACTTGAAACAGTTCATAATTCCACATGCTGATAGCAAATTAATCATCCTTGAGCTGCTGCTTCATATTCTTAGAAGAAGAATAAAATCCTTTATTTAATGGTACAGTACAAGTTTTATATCAATTACAGAATTGTAGAAATGTGAGTTGAAATTTCAAAATAATTATAATTGGATAATAACATACTAATGTAATAAATATAATAATTAGAAAATTATAAAGCCTTGTAAGTTTTGATTAATTTTGGAGGTTGATTAAAATGAAGACTTTATGCCTCTATAAAAATAGTAAATGCTTCCTGATGGTGATTGTTGTATTTCTGCCATTTTTAGGCCAGAGTTACAGACACAACACGGGATGCAACACGGGATGCAACACGGGAGGCAACACGGGAGGCAACACGGGAGGCAACACGGGAGGCAACACGGGAGACAACAAGGGAGACAACACGGGAGACAACACGGGATACAACACGGGATACAACACGGGATACAACACGGGATACAACACGGTCCACTGGATCTCCAGAGCCTCCGGTAAGTTTTTAGTCTAAATGAAATTCTGCGCTGGATTTGCACTGACATATAAGCTATTAACTTTTTTTGTGTGGGTTTATTTTGGAAGCAGTTACACTAATCAGTTTATGTAGAAGGTTAGTTCTATACCACTTATGTTTAATAATAATGGAACTTTAATTACAATAGTTGCTTTTTTATTAAAACCTATACATTTAATTATTTCAATAATACTATGCATAATGTGCATAAAAAGCATCAATCAATCATTAAAAACTATAGAGGTTCAAGTAAAATTGTTGCACCATGTTATGATAGTTCATAAAATATAAAAATATAAAGCAACCAATAAAAGTGATTATTTAAGTAAACTAAGTAAAACATTCAAATATACTAAGAAATAGTGTGAAAAGTGTGGTTTTCTTGTTGAAGGAAACACATAACCTGGCTGGACATACACATTTAAACATTTTCAATTTCCATCACTCCAACATACACAAGAGAAATATTTTTTTTAAAAGTGTGTCACTTCACTTTTGGTGAAGACCTCTAGCATGCCCTGAAGATGATATTAACTTTTAAAACCCTAAATAGTTTGGGTCAGGTTATCTAGAAGAATATTTTTTCCTGATTTGCAGTAATTCAGTCTTACATATCATTTTCACAGACAGCTCTGTATGGAATACAGTATAGTCCAAATGAAAGACTACTATTAGAGTGTGCATGATGGTAAGGGAGCTGCCCTAGAATAATGATTTACTATTATATTCGCCTCAAGTCAAAAAAGACATACTTGGGCCTTCTATGCACCCATGTCTATGCTGAATTCAAAGTTATTTCTAAATTATATAGTCAGACCAGGTCAAAGAGCACTCAGCTAATTATGTAAACAAACCACTAACTGTAGCTATCTTTTATGTTTGAACACATGAGATGAAGTGGGAAGGTATTAATTTGTTATACCAGGACTGGAAGTGCCAGGTTTTAGTCCATATTCAGTCATAGAAGCTCATTGGTTGACTTGGGTCACTTATTTCCGGTCTGCCGAATCTAACACCCATGGTTATCGTGGGAATGTGCATGTGCATGTGATAGATTGTGCATTTAAGATGTTTTGAAGAAATGTTGAATGTTACGTAAACCAGCAAGAGACATTATTACGATAAAAGCAAAATAATTTGAATTTCCATTTATCTTTGAAGCAAGACAGGTTTGCTTAGTGGCACACAAAGACATTATGTGGAAGGAAGTGTAGAGGTAGTCCTCATTTAGAGACAGCCACCACTTGCATTTATAGTGGTGATAAAAAAGTAACTTTGTTTTCATACTAGACTACAAAAAAGCTCATTTTCATGTTTGTTTACATTGACAACATGTATCCTGTTCGAATAACAGAAGAATTTTGCTTCCGGAGGTAAAATTGTATTGTTATGGACCTGTTAATATTTGTGTCTCTTTCAGCCACTCTTAGAAAGCAAGCTTAAGGCATTCAGTATTGGCAAAATGAGCGCTGCCAAGAGAACATTAAGCAAAAAGGAACAGGAGGAATTGAAAAAGAAGGTAATTATGACAAGAAATTTGACAAGTCATCTCTTGGGATTTTTTTTATCAATGCAGCAATGTAAGATTGGGTTTTAAATAATGTTTCATTAGAGCCCATTAGCTCTTCCACCTTTCTTACTGATCAACAGCTAAGAAACGGCAATAAATCTATGAAGCAAAGATAAATCAGTAGAGATGTCATTGGAATATCATTGCCAAGCATTCCTAGGCTAAACTACTTGTGTCCTGAAATAGCGTCCTTGACAGAATCTATATTGGTCTACTAGTTGTAACACTTCCATCTTTCTTTGCCGTTCTTCCCAGAATACTTTCTTTAAATTTCCAACTGTCTTCTCCTTTTGCCAGCTTAGCAACAACCTCATTTTCCTATGAGAAAGTTATGAAAAACTACAGCGTGTTTGTAATCTCAGAGTTTGTTGTCAGTTAGAAAGAACATCTTATCTGGCTGAGTATATTTGTGGCAGTATAGCAGAGAGCAATAGAAAAAATTTACTTACTGTTTTTCTTCCTAGACTATTATCGGTAAAAACACTTTATTATGTAGCCCTTCCCCCCCAAAAAAAGGAAATGGAAGATTTTATAAGAGCATGGATTGTCTTTGGGAAATATGTTCTGTTCTTTGCTTTCAAATTTTCTTTTTTTTTGTAAAGTTTTTTACTTTTAAATCTTTATACAAACATATCGTTGTGTGAACAGTGTGGTATCTGGGTATCATACCTTCAATACAAATAAGTT
>JANHFL010005755.1:26203-36391 GCA_032468155.1 Oxyrhabdium leporinum | reverse complement strand
CTGTGCATTTTATTAGATAAGGTATTATAAAGTGAATCCATGAGTATACAAGATACCATATAGCAGGACATGAAATGCAGTTTCAATGGATCTTGTCCACAGGGGCACAATTTATTTTATTTCTTTATAAAATGTATAGGCCTCCCATCTTACTATAGGATAACTCTGGGTGGCTTACAGTCATAAAAAGATGTCTATACATATACAATTAAAACATAAATAATTAAAATCAGACATTAAAACCTAAGGACACATGGGGAGAGTGGAGATGAAGTCGGAGGAGATAGAATCTGTTATTTGATCGCCTGCACTGTGCTGTTACCCCACTGGGGCCCCAAGCCAATTGGCAGAGCCATGTCTTTAGGCCCTTAAAAAAGGATAGGAGTGTTGGGCCAACCTCACATCAGGGGGCAAGATGTTCCAGAGAGCAGGACTTCCTCCTGGACCTCACCAGCCGGAGTAATCGGGCTGATGGGACCTGCAGCATGCCTCCTCTGCTGGCACAAGTGGGATGGGCCAATCCTAGTGGAATGAGACGGTGGCTTATATGTTATTTTTTTGTATCGGCCCTCCAAAATTGCTATGGGAAGTGAATTGAAACACACTAAGGTTAATGCCCTTGGATTTTAGAGACAGTTATACAATATAAATATTTTGCTGCTTTAAAAGGGGGAGTTGAGAGGAAAACAATTGCTATACTTGTTTCTGATTTTGGTTAAAATGAATCTAAAGGTGTTTTTTTTAAAAACTGAGTTAAGATTGTCAAAATTATTGAACCTGACTGCTTGGAGATAAAATATGTACTGTATCAGTATATTTATTATTAGCTAATTTAATGGTTTGTATATAGTTACCTCAAAGTGGACCAAATCAAGTTTTATCTTCAGATTGCAATATGCTTGAATGGGACGATTACATGCTCTAATTCATTATTATATTATTTATTCTCAGTGGTGTAGTCATTATGAAAAACCTTGAATTGGAACAAATTTCTTGGGAACCAAGTTTGTTTTGATTTAAATTTAGCAAATGATAACATGCCATGTTCATATTTGTAGGTATTTGAAATATTTGATTAGGAGAAATAAGCATATTGATTGTATTAAGCACATTGAATATTGTTTAAATGTTAAACTCAAGTAAATTCAAAACTTAGTGGCACATTATTTTCATTAGCCTCTTTTACAAGTCACAAAGGCTTCTTTTATTTAAATTCAAAGGAAAAATGTTCAAGGTAAGCACCCTCCTTAGGGGCATCATTTGAAAATTAATTGAAGCCTTAGAAATATCATATTTGATAAAAATGCTCTTTTCTATGAAGCTTCTTGTATTATTTGAAAACTTGGTGTTGCTCGTAGGTTCCTGCAGATGTCTGGAATAAGTTATGGGTAGGAAGCTGGATGTTGCTGATGGCTTAATTAATACTGATAATTTGTGTAACATTTCGGTTACTATAGGAGGATGAAAAGGCAGCTGCAGAAATATATGAAGAATTCCTTGCTGCATTTGAAGGAAGTGATGGCAATAAAGTAAAAACATTTGTCAGAGGAGGTATTGTTAACGCCTCTAAAGGTAAGGCTTGTTACAATGTTATCCAGGAAAGAAATTGGATTCAAAGAATTATTTTGAATAAAATATTACATTTTACTTAATTTGTACCGGCTTCAGATGTATTTCAGATAGATTACAGTAATGGCCATTTATTAAGGTGCTGTTATATTGTTAGTGTTAATGGTTCTTATATGAGTAACTAGATGGTTATAATGGTATATTTCATTATATGCATCCTTATAATTTTTAAATAGCTGAACCCATCATCTAATTTTTTCCTGGCAGCAGTCTTTCTAGTAAACAGATTACTTTTAAAAGTTTGACTAAGATATGAGCAGAGTTGTTTTTTTAAAGGGCAGCTTTGAACATGGTCAAATCTGTATGTTCACTTAAACTGGCTTTTTTGAAACTTGTTACTGTTTAATTTTTTTATGATGTTTGTTTCATCAGAACATGACACAGATGAAAAACGAGGGAAAATCTACAAACCTTCATCACGATTTGCAGATCAAAAAAATCAACAGACTCAGTCATCTTCTAATGAGAGACCGCCATCCCTTCTAGTGATAGAAACAAAAAAACCAGTAAGTTTAGATTTTTTAGAAATATTTGTTACTTCCATGTTCACATATATCGGTTATTTATATAGTTATGTAGTGCTTTTCAGATAAATTTTACAAAGCAAGCTCAGAGAGCCTTTGAATCTGTGTTGGCTCTTGTCAATGGCCTGGATTACTCCCTGCAGTTTTCTTGGCAAAATGTGACTCACCATTGCATTATTTCTAGGGCTGAGAGAGTGCCTGGCCCAAGATCTCATAGCTGACTTCATGCCTAAGGTGGGACTAGCATTCATGGTCTCCCAGTTTCTAGCCTGCTACACTAACTTTCACACTGAACTGGGTTTCGATGTGAACATTCTTATAGTATCAACCAGTTGACTTGACATTAACAATGAAATGGTCCATGATCTAATTACCTGTTGACTTTTAATTTTTTAAAATATTGTTAGTAAGATATAGAAAGTCTATACAATCATTCTAGTTGTTATAAAGATAAAGTATATTTTCCGGGGAAAAAAGGCTTCTGTAGGAATCAGCTGATTTTCCCCTTTTACCAAAAATAAAGGGATATTTCTGGTTCTGGATAGATCTGGCTACTAGCCAAAACAAAATTTAGAGGCTGAATTCCTTTTTTGTAGCTAATTTTCAATCCTAGTTAAATAAATAGCCAATATATTTTAATTCCATGGGAATCATAGGTTCCAGATTTTGGATGCATTCTATAAATTAACCCACTTGAGGTACATGGGTTCAAAAATTGTTGCCCTATAATGCATTATTTCACCCAATTAATGATTACAGACCTGAAAGTTTTGAACAATGGCAGAACTTTTAATGTACTGGAAAAGTTTTTAAAAATTCAGTGAAATATTCAGAGATGTGACCAGATAACCATGTTGAAGTGTTGAAGCACAGTCAGACATCAGAAAATGTTTTATGACATTTTGTATTATGTCATAAAATGCTAATTTGGATAATTATGATAATTTTTGGTCATAAAATATTTTATAAAATTTGCCAAGTTTTAGTTGTATGGGGAGTCGTAGGTTACAGATTTTGGAGGAATTCTAAAGTTAGCCTGTTTGAAGAACCTAAATTGAAAATATTTTGGCAAGTGGAAAAAGCGAGAATTATCCTAAAAATGCTGCAGGATTCGAGGAGGTTTTGGATTACCAAACTGGGAATTGTATTACCGTGCAGCGGTATTAACATGAATGAAAGAGTGGATATACTGAGGCATATAAGACTATTGACTTTGGAAGGACATGATTTGCAACTGGGTTGGCATGCCTTCTTGTGGTATGGGAAAAGTAAGATATATGGTTACTTTCAAAGACATTATATAAGGAACGCACTATTGTTAGTATGGGAGAAAATTAGAGATCAACTCTATCTGAAGATACCAGCTTGGCTTTCAACAATGGAAGCATTGATTCATCCAAATGTTATTAACATGAGAAATACTGTTAGATACAAAGATGTTTTGAATGAAAAGGGAGCTCAAAACTAAACAAGAATTGAGTGATCAAGGGATCGACATGACTTGGTATAGCACAAGTGCAGATACATTCTAGATATGAGAAAGATGCTAAATCATATGGTTTTTACAATGAATTAAAAGAACTAGATAAGATATTAACGGACAGAAAAAAGATTTATAAAGAAACTATACAGCTACCTACTGGGCATTAAATTGGAAGAGGAACAAGTGAAGGAGACAATGATAGTATGGGTAAAAAACTTTGGTTACACAATAGAACTTGATAAATGGCAGAAACTATGGGATGGGAATTATAAATTAACAATGTCAATTGCATACAAAGAAAACTTATACAAGATGTTTTATAGATGGCACTTTGCACCAGCGAGATTGGCAAAGATATATAAAGATAAGTCAGCTAAATGTTGGAAGTGCCACCAGACACCTGGATCTTACTATCATATGTGGTGGACATGTGTAGAAGCAAAAAGATTTGGATAAAAATACATATGTGGCTGGAAAAGATGATAAAACAGCCTATTGAGTTAAAACCAGATATATTTTTGTTAGGGATTTTACCTGAAACTTATAGTAAAGAGAATGCATATTTAATTATCCATATACTAACTGCAGCTAGAATTGTATTTGCACAAAACTGGAAAAGTGAAGGGATTCCTACTGAGGACATTGTGATTAGGAAAATATTAGAATTTGCAGAAATGAATAGATTGAAGCTAGCAATTAAGGAGAAAGAACAAACAATACTATATGATGTGGGACATACTCTATCGATGGTTAGAGAAGAAAAATGGAGGTTAGAAATAAAAGGAGACTAGTGAATTATAGAAAGTATGTAAATATAGAGATGTAAGCAATATCATTGTTATGGATATAACTATTAAGATTACTACGTTTAACAATATTACCATATTCTTTAGAAGACATGTTAAGAGGAAGAAATGGAAAGTTTTATTATATAAAATACTATAATTGTAAGACTAGAAAGTTAATATCAGAATAATGTATATTGTTGTAAATTTTGATGGTTATGGAACAGAGATACTTGTAACCATACAGCACACTGTTTAATGGAAGATGGAATGTTTATTACAAAAAAATAAACTAAAAATTAAAAAAAATATTTTGCCCTATGATGGGCACTGTTTTGCCTAGTTAAAGGTTACAGACCTGAGAGTTTTAGTCGTATACTAGACAACCTGTGCCTCCTTTCAGAGGGTCATCTTTTCAAGGACATTTCTTTACCTGATTCTTCTGTTTTCAACAGTTGCAGAACTTCTAATGTACTGTCTTCATTGGAAAAGTTAGGATACATTCAGACATATATCTGCCTTGAAAATAGTCTATGTTGAACTGTACAGCAGAGTCGAATATCAGCACAGGAAATCTTTTAGGACATTTTATATTATGTCATAAACTGTTTTATGATAATGTTTATGTTATAAAATGTTTTATAAAATTCACCAAATTTCAATTCCATGGAAATCATGGGTGTTGGATTTTGAATGCATTCTGTAAGTTAGGCCATTTCATGTAGCTTGGTTCAGAATGTTTTGCTGTATGGTATACTGTTTGTCAAATTAAAGGTTACAAAAATCAGAGTTATATGTAGATTGATAGATAGTGCATGAGTGGTGGAAGGAAAGGACTTTTGATGATTTAATGTTGATTTTTGATATTGCCTTGATAAAATTATTTGAATATTTGCAATAAACGGGTGCAGCAACTTATAAGCTTAATAATACAGTTTTAACTGTATTACTTTTACGTTTTCTTATCCCTTCCTTTTTTCCGAATGGATTTTCAAAGTATCCATTTAAATATTTATATTGATAAAATTTTTAAAATAATTGTGTACATAATTAAACAGTCTTCAAATTGTTTCAGCCTTTGAAGAAGGGGGAAAAAGAAAAGAAAAAGAGCAATTTGGAGCTTTTTAAAGAAGAACTAAAACAGTGAGTATTTTATTTATAGATTAAAATAAATGGGTGTAATCAAAATAGTTGCAAAAGTAGATTTTTGAGTGTATGTAAAGGAATTATTTTGTTCCTCCATTTTGGGAGTGAAGAACAACTGTTTCCTTGTCTTTCATGTCTTAAATAAGCAGTTTTTCTTTAGTTCTTTTTGCTTCAGCAATGGACAATGGCATTAATGGGCAAATGCACTTATAGAAAACAAAAAACAAAAAAAGGAATAATTAGGTAGCAATATGATGAGGTTGCTCAAACCATCTCTACTTGATTATTAAGAAATCAGCTGCAGCTATCTAATTGGTGGAATCAAGCTCTACTCATTGTGAGTATTTGGATTGCAAATTTAGTTCCATAATTTTCAAAATTTATAGACAAGCTTCAAAGATCTTCAAAAAGACTTATCACTTCCAGAGTACAAATTCTAATTCAACTTCAAAGTATTTCTGCGTCCCTTCAGATGATGTAGGAAGATTGTCTAGCCCTGATAGAACTTTCTGTGATCTCCAAAGAAGTTTTACTAATAATATTTTTGTTCCCCAAATCTCACCATATAAGAAGAATTTTCCAAAATATTTTTTCCTAGCAAGTCCCCCATTGTGAGTTTCACTTTTTGTCACTGATTCTATGCAGAAAATAAAATAATCGTTATTTTAGGAAAACTTAATTAATTACTTAATTACTTGAAAAGTAATCAAGAATCATTTGGAGAAGACTGGCAATTTTCTCCCTCTAGTTCATATAATTCTCCTTATGGGAATAAGATATCAGACTTTTCAAACCCCAGACACAAGCCTAAGCATTTTCTAATATTTCAGTAGTGGTTCTTGGAGGAATCTTACTCCTAATTCCTGGATTCTTCATGAAAATAACTGAAGTTGCACTGTGTTCAGTAGACTGCACTTACAGGCTCTTTTTCAAAACTTTATGCTGAATGCATGATGATCTAGTAGCAGTCATTGCCTTTTTGGTCCAGTTATCTTTTATTTACTTGGAATTATGGTTCTTTTCAGAATCAATAATATTGTTTATATTAAACAGCTAACAATATGGTATCTAAGAATGGGGATGAATAATATGTGGTTTTATGGATTCAATTTCAATGAATGAACCACTGATATAGTTCTAGCATAGAAAGGTGTACTAGATCTCTAAGATCTCTTGCGAAAGTTTTCTTAATTGGAGTAGGAAAAACAAAAAGATTGCACAAAGGCAGTTATATGGAGGGATTATTTTTTTTTAAAATGTCTCAGATATTATATGCTCTACTATCAGGTTTCTGTCTGCTGTTTTGTATTATTATGTATTATTCAGACTATTCGTCTAAATATATATATATATATATATATATTCCAGCTCTCTGATACCAGGCCGATCATGGTAGGGCTTTTCTTATTTTGATGCTTCCTTTGATCCTTTAGAATGCCATCTTTTAAAACACTCACCTTATACCTTTCTGCTCTCAAAATAACATTTTTAATAATCTCATATATCTGAAAAGGGTAGTAAACAACTGTTTTATTAATTAAGAAACTGCACAAGAGAGAGTGTCATCTAGACTGTCTATCTTAACAAGAGAGTGTCATCTAGACTTTAATAATATTTTTGTACCACCCTTGGTAATCTCTTCTCATCATTTTTTTCTGTGCCACAATCCCCACTCCATTTTTAAAATTACACTTCCATCTAAGTTCCTTGGACCAAGTAATTCCACAGATACCAATTGGATAGAAGTCTGCATCACTTTGCTTTATGAGTCTTAATTCCTGGGCAGTTTTTAAAAAAATGTTATACAGTTCTGTATTTTTAGAGGATACTTAGTGACATTTTCAATTTTTACCATTTTTGGGTTAATCTCAAAAGTGTATTTTCTAATTTTACAACTGTCTAACCATGCAAACTATTTTTCTGCCTCAAGCTGAGCTGTCAGATTGGATAAGTCAGCAATACTTTCATCATTACTTTCAATACTTTCTAAGTTACAATATAATTCAGCCTGCCAAGCAGTAAAGGGAGACATAATTCGGAATGGGTATCAAATTGAAGTTTTTATACTGAGTAGTAATATTTTGTTTCTTTGAGAGATCTTTATCCATGGTGTAAATCTGGATCCTCAAACTCTTCAGGTCATCAGCACTTTTATGAAGCTTCAGATTGTTCATCAATCACCAAACATTTATTACATGAAAATAATTTAATAAATACTTTTTTGACTAAGAATAGTATAAATAGTAATAATAAAGAGAGTATGTATAATTGATGTGGGAATACCTGGGGATAGTAAAATAGAAGACAGAATTGGAGAAGATCACAAAGTATCAGGATCTGGAAATCATAGTTGAAAGATTATGGGATAAACTAGTCATGGTGATCTCAGTGGTTATTGGCACACTGGGTCCCATGCCAAAAAATCTTGGGAGGCACTTAGAAAATCTGAGCATTGACAAAATTTCTATCTGTCAATTACAAAAGGCCACACTGCTTGGATCTGCACATATATTATATCAATGCATTACAACAACCTAGGTTCTTGGGAGGAACTCGATGCATATAAAGGCCAAAACCAGCTGGCAGCTGTGATTTCACATTTTTGTGTATATAACAATTACAACAATAATGGATAGACCTAGTAGCCCTTGAAGACTGTTATTGAGCACTTTGGAGAACCCTGATGTAAATAATTTCTTTACACCATTCCAAAGTGGTCAGTCTCCAAACTCCAAACTTGGATAGATGTTCTCAATTGATAAAATAAGTTAAATCAATTTGATTTAATTTTTTTAAATTATAAAGATGACCATTAGAATTGAAGCTGCTTACTAGTTTTATAAAATATCTCTTACAGAATTCAAGAAGAGCGTGATGAAAGACATAAAACTAAAGGTAGATTAAGTCGTTTTGAGCCACCTCAGTCAGATTCAGATGGACAACGCCGTTCCAGTAAGTAATCATTATTGTATTATAGTATTGTAATTTATAAAAACTTGAAATTATATACACATCTGATCTTTCTTTTAGTGGATGCACCTTCAAGAAGAAATAGATCTTCAGGTAGTAATATAATTTTACAACTTGATTATATGCTTTGTTAATTTAAAATGGATGGATTGAATTACATCTTCTTTTCTTTGTTTTAGTACTGGATGATTATGCTCCAGGTTCACATGACGTTGGAGATCCAAGTACAACAAATTTGTATCTTGGAAACATTAATCCCCAGGTAATAATTAGAATACTTAAAAAACATTCATTGCTATGAACTCCATGCATAATTTTTTGTATCATAAGTATGCAAATATTGTGCATGTTTAGCCATAATGCTTCATCTAAATATTTTGGAGAGGAAGGGAATTTTGATAATGATTTATATAAAAATCATCACTTGAATTAGTGGTTGAATAAAGATTTTAATCCAGATCTTCTCATTTCAACTATATCTACTAAGTACACATGTCGTGGCTGCAGTTTTTAAATTCACTTAAATAGATAAATAAATGACTATTCCTATAGAATATATGTAACCTACTTTCTATGGGTTAGACATTAATTTTCTTTACATTCATCAATTCAAAGACAATGAAGATAGGATGCAATTTGACTTTATACTCTCACAAGACTCTTCTTATGCTTTCTTCTCTAATACGACTATATAAAAAGCATTTAGTTGTCTCCTAAGGAAAACTGCACAATGGAGGAAGAAGTTTTGTTCCCTGTTGTCTCCCTTAACTTAAACAGTTAATTCTTTTAACTGTTAACTTTAACTGCATGCTTCCTTGTTTTGCCTCTTATTGTTCCATCTGTTGGTCCATTCCTTACTCATATTCTCATATCCACTTCAGCAACAACTATGTTTTAAGTTAACTACCGGTAGTTACTAGCTACAGTATTGCAGAAATATATATCATAATGTATGCCTTACATCTCTCCAGAGCCTAGAGGCACATTTATCTCGTCAGAAGTTAAATATAAAGCTGGTGTGCTGCAAAAAACAGCTTCTAACAACATGTTGATTTGCAGCAAAATCTTTGGCTTGATAGAGGTTTTTCCATAAGCATCTGGTTTTGCAATTTTCCCATTTGATAAATAGGTATTTTTGATGGAAGCTATGTTATGAGGATACTTACTAAAGAAATTCCAGGGGTTTTGGACTTAGTCTGCTTGTGGCTATGTAGGGATTCCAGGCTGATCCTTCTTTTAACTCCATCCTTAGGTTGTGCCACTTCTTTCCCTACACTGGGCTCTGACAAATTATATACCACAATGGTACAGAATCAACAATTTTTCATGTTCTAAATCAAAGCACAACACTTCAAGTTCATTTGCAGAAATTCATTTGGGAATAATAGAGATCCCAACAGAATTATAGAGAATAGTTGTATTGATGGGGCTTATTCATTGTACAGGCGTGTGTGTGTGTGACCACACCTATCCATTATAGCAGCCATTTTCTAAGTAGGCAGCTTTTCTAATTGCTTCTAAGAATTGAGACTCTGACCCCGAAGCTATTGAGCACTATTGGATTATGAACCATGCTTCGGAATGGGGCGGTATATAAATTTAATAAATAATAATAATAATAATAATAATAATAATAATAATAATAATAATA
>JANHFL010005755.1:0-26103 GCA_032468155.1 Oxyrhabdium leporinum | reverse complement strand
AATAATAATAATAATAATAATAATAATAATAATAATAATAATAATAATAATAATAATAATAATAATAATATTGCTGTGAGAACAAATCATTACGGTATCTCTGGAACTTGTGATGTTTTTTATCACACCATTCTATTAAAATAGTTTCAATTTTTTTTGTCTTGTACCCACAGAATATAGGAGATGTACTTTCTTTTGAGAAATACCTCATTCTCTTTTCTGTTTCTAGATGAATGAAGAGATGTTGTGCCAAGAATTTGGACGTTTTGGGCCTTTGGCAAGTGTGAAAATTATGTGGCCAAGGACTGATGAAGAAAGAGCAAGAGAAAGGAATTGTGGATTTGTGGCCTTCATGAATAGGAGAGATGCTGAACGTGCACTAAAGAATTTAAATGGTACTAAAGGATTGAAATTAATTGCCTATATAATATATCAGGAGGAACATTGAGTGAAGCAAGATATTGCAGTGAAAATCATTATGTGGGGAAGTTTTACTTACTTATCTCTGCTTTGTTATGAAAACCTTAACTAAAGATTTTCCTTACCTTTTAAGAATTTTGAAGTTAAGAAATTAGTATGTACCAGATGAATAAATTTATCTGATTGCCTGCTATGTTTATATAACTGGGCTTTTCCCTCAGAGGAATTTATTTCATATTTAGTTTCTTATTCTTATTTCTACTTATTTAAAAAAAAAGAAAATGCCTATTCCAGATTTAGCTCAAATAATAATATTTGGATGATTTGAAATCCAGTTATTGCAACTGGACTTGTGTGCATGTCAACAAAGTCCTATGTCCATTAATTTTGGTCAAAACTTGGGCACTACCTATACAGTATCCTTAGTCAGACATCTTTAAAAACTAAGACTGAATTTAATGCAGTTTGTTTCTGTTGCATGATACATGGTAAACAACAGTGAGCTTCTATATTTTCATTGAAACACTGATAATGTTGTTTCTAAATCAGTACAATTCTTTCCCAGGCAAGATGATCATGTCTTTTGAAATGAAATTAGGCTGGGGCAAAGCTGTTCCTATTCCACCTCATCCTATATATATTCCTCCTTCAATGATGGAACATACCCTTCCACCACCTCCTTCGGGTCTACCATTTAATGCTCAGCCCAGAGAGAGACTGAAGAATCCTAATGCTCCAATGTTGCCCCCACCTAAAAACAAAGAAGATTTTGAGAAGGTAAAAAGTTACCCAGGGACGTACATCTTCTGTATGATAGTATTTGTAACTCTGTGATAGAATTTTGCTTAATTGTTCCCTGCCTTAGTTTAAGGAGCCTCATTCCCTTGTCATATTTGGGCTACATAATTGGGCTTTGTTTTTAATTGCACTTTTAAATCTGGCCACCTTGTGTTTTCCCCCTCCACACTCCCTGGTTTTTTTCTCCTCTGTCCCCCTTTTGTTAGCTGCCAGATTTGCAGTCTCTAAATTAATCTTTTTAAAGGCTACATTTAAATTCAGCCAGATTGATTAATTAGGATGAGCTCACATGTTTCTATGTAAAAAGCTATTTCAGACATTAAATCAGTTGTTGAGAATAACTTTCAGGATAGTTAAAGGATTTTTTTAAACAAATGGTAAGTAATTCTTAAACACAAGTGATATCACATTGTTTTAATACTTTCATGAAGTTTCTTAGGTTTGAAAGGGTTAAGAACCAGTACAAATATAACAAATAAGGTACAGGATTGCTTCCTTTTTTAAATCTTCTTGCCTTTCTCAGGCAAGATCTTGATTTTGGACTGCAAAATTTTAGTGCTGGCTTTAACATAGTTAAGCGTTTCTTGGGCAGTGACAATAATTGTGGTGAAAACCTCTCGGATTGTTCCCCGTCGCATTCTCTAAATCCTGGCTTCCTAGCAGGATTCAAATTTGGTAAGCCTCAGCCTTGGTTAGCTTAAAGTATTGTCACTCTCAGTGTGATGCTTAACTGTGATTAAAAACAGTAGGGTTATCAGATCCTCTGAAAAGCTCCTTTGGAACACATGGGAACTATATGAAGCCCCTCTTTCCAAATCATCAAAGTGCCATGCATTTTTCCAGTCTCATGCAACTGTTTTGTAAGCAGTTCCCACTGTTTTCTGGCTATGCACGCACTTCTTTGATGATTCAAAAAGATGTGATTTGGGCTCCCACATATTCCAAATCATCTCTTTCAAAAGATTTAAACAGCTGTAAAAACCAACGATAAAAGCTGGGAGAAGTCAGTCTCCAGAAAGGAGGGGATGGAAAGTCAGAATATTTAATACCATACCCTGATCACATAAACATGGTGGAAACACTACAAATGTTAGCTTGCATAGGACTAACTTAGTAAATAGAAAATATGACTCCATTTTCTGTATATGCCTTCATCTGGCAAGCCCCTTCATATGCATGTGGTGGGTTTGTCTATGTACATTGAGGCTTTTATTTTTTTTAAATAGCTTTTCTATGCTGCATGTGTAACTTGTTCCACAACCTGAAGATGTTAAAAATAGCAATTGATGCAGTAAAAGGGAAACTGCTATTGAGAAAAGTAAAAGCCCTACCTCTACACATGGATATCTGTGCCTAATCCTATGGGCTGTTATCAGTATAGTATCTATTCAGTGCATTGATGTACATTCTACTTGGAATGTCCTATTTGCAATTTGTGAACTTTTTGTGGTTCACCACACACAATAATTTGCTATGTAATTGCATAGTCTATAACTTTGCAGGCAGTGATTGCCTGCAAAACATGTGATAGATGTGTAGTATTTTCAATGCATATGTATTTTTTGCTTGTTACTTGTTAACAATACTCACATATTCTATGTTTATTATCTGATGTGACTTCATATACAGACTCTGTCGCAAGCCATAGTCAAAGTGGTTATCCCAACAGAAAGGTACATGTTTTTCTTTATTATTACTGATCTAAATATAGCGACTATCCCATTTGGAATTTTATATAAATTGTGATGTTGAGGAAAAGTTTAGTCTTGACTGAGCAATGGTTGCTTTGTAGGTGTGATAATGTATATTAAACTAACTTTTACTAGTATTTCTGTTTAGTTGTAGGATTAAATGGAATGAAGTTGGAATTATTTTAGCAGATGGCTACAAAGAAAGCCCAGTTTTTCTCAACTTTATGCCTTAAAAATGTTTTAGATTGTACCTTTCATTGTACCTGGATAGCATACAGGACCATATTACTGTTGCCAGTCGCTATAAAGCAGATCTAAAGTTGTCACGTTGTAAAGGGGCAGACTGTTGGATGTCAGTAAAAATCAATGGTTTTAGGCTAAACTATTAGTTTAATGATCAAAAGAGTACATTTATTGCATCAGCATGATGATATTAAGTAGATTTTAATTATATCCAGAATTACAGTAATATCATCTTTGTTATGGGTTATCATGGTTTTGATCTTGGCTCATTGGTTGACTTGTATGATTGAGGTTTAGATGACAGATCTTTTCTGTAATCTTCTGAAAGCTTTAGCGTATAAATTAAGTGGTGAGAGTATTATGCGTATCTAAGTATGGCAGGTATAATTTTCATAATCAGGATATAATTTAGTCTAATGTAATTCAAGGCCAAAGGAGTATAGCATATATCAGGCAAATCCTTGCTCAGCCAAGCATAAAGCTCTTCTGAAACATAGCAACACAAACACTTGTTTAAAATAAACGAGCACCAAAGATTTCCAAATTCTCTTTGACATTGGCCTTGGTGAACAACACCAGCTGAACTGTCTGCGGCAGCGGGGGACCAGGAAAACATCATGGGATGGATTGGGAAAGTATACAGTTTTTGACCAGACATTGGTACGATCAGCTCCAATTAATGTGGTTTTATTATAACTGAAAAACTTCTTTTTGTTGGCCAAATTAATGTTTTACAAACTATTATCCTTTTGTTTTATGTTGTTTTTTATCATAAACATTCATAATGTAACCAGGCTATAAATTTTGAAGACAGAAATGCAAGCATCTTTTCTATGATGCTTTTTTTTAAAGAGGAGAGCAATTTTCAGTGCTGAAGAGTTATGATATGACTTATGAGAGCCAAGAGAATGTGTTTGCAAATGTTTCCTTATTTTTGTTGTTGTTTAGGACTGAAAACAAAACCTGTTTCAGAAAAGGAATGTTCTAGTTTTGCTCACTGCAGCATTTTAAGAGTCCAACGATGGAAAATATTTCTCTCTATATCAATAAATATATTTGTGAAACCCCTATTTAGAAACCTGTTGCAGTGGATGAGAATTCCTGTTGTATTAAATCATTTTATGTCATTTGTGTAATAGTGTCATTACGCCAACGAAATAAAATGATTTTTGTAATGACATCATGTGAATGATGTACATTCTAATTAACAGACAATTGTAAATAACAACTGATTCCCCCCCCCCCCTTCAGTCTGTTAAATTGACGTTTCACTTTATTGTTGAATTAAAATGGTTTTGATGTTTCAACATACTGACAATATGTTTTGGAAATAGTGAAGAGAGAGGGATAAGCCCACTGAGTTTTCTGGTGTCATTATTTAGAATTGTAAATTTAGTGGGCTTAAAAGAAGAGGAGGGAAATTTACCTTTGGAATTCATGAATTTCTTCATGCTGCTTATTTTCATTGTGTTTCTTTGCATTATTTATAGGCTGCCTTCTGTCAAGATGTCCTGGCTTAAAAATAGGAAAAGAAAAAAAAAAGTAAAATACATTAAGATAAAATGCAGGAATAAAACAGCTTCAGTTAAGACAATCAGATTTAAAAAGAAATAAAACACATTTTGAAAGATAGGATCAAACTAAAATAATTCTGCACCTCTTTTTTTGATGGAGAAGTTATTCTTCAAAAAGAATGTTACCACTAAAACTTTTTTTTTACTTATACAACATCTCATATCTCATTGGTAGGAAAGGAGCTTTAGGTGATTTCATATATAAGATAAGTAGTCCTTGAAGTACAAAGAACTAAATCTTAAAATTCAGAACCTGAAATTAAGTTTGCAGAACCATTTTAAAATACAATTGCCATATGATCAAATAATTCCTCTTAGACTTCTGCAGTGACTAAAATGATAATTATTTGTATATTATGAGCATTAATTTGAAGGATGATGATAGAAAATTAAGAAATAAGTAGAAGGTAACACATGAAAGGCTACTTTTAGTAATTAATGTTAACTTTTAATTGTATAAGGGTAGTCATAGTAATTATTAAAACAGGATTTTTCCCCGTTCAGTGTTTGTATTTATACGCTAAAAACAAATGTGCATTTTCTCTGGTTCTTGATGGCAAATTTTATGCACACTTGAAGTTCCTGAAACTCTAAGCTTATACATTTGGGTTTATACTTCATTTAGTAGTTACAAAATCCTTTTGAATGTGCCAGAAAACCAATATTCTTTCAGTTTGGTGCATGTAATACAAGAATGAAATTTGGGTGGGTAAATGGGAATGAGGAGCTTTTATTGTTCTAGTACCTCTTATATGCTATGAAACTTACCTTTGTATACAACTAAGCACCCCAACAAAATGAGCTCTTTTTAATGTGCGTAACAGGACATATGTGGCATAGATTTTTCGTACTTTTATTTAGCACCTTTCTTTTATAAGATCAGGAACTTATTTTTAACTCTGAAAAGCACAAGCTACAGTGTACCTAAGTAGCCTACAATACTACTTTTTGGAAACCTGCTAAAATAATACTAAATAGCTAACTATATATGGATCTCCTACTTGCAGTTCTCCGAATTGGGATTAATGGAACTGCTTCCTAAAATAAATTAACTTAAAGAGGTTCACAGAAGAAAAGTACTTTCCTCATTTATGTCTCTTAAAAGAGATGTATGTATGTATGTATGTATGTATGTATGTATGTATGTATGTATGTATGTATGTATGTATGTATGTGGGAAAGAGTTGCTGGTGGAAAGAGAAATTGAGCAACCTGGTTTTAGCTGATTTTCTACTTATCCAGGAATTTTTTCCACCTTACCCACCTTTGGTTGAAGAAAGCTCCTTGATCTTCTAGAGCTAGTTTTGGAAGTATAGTGGTAATGAAAATCTTTTCTTTCTGTGACCTTCTTAATGTTAACTTATCTTTGGATTCAAGCAACTTGCTGAAAATCGTAGAAATCCCCAAATAATAATCTCTAAATTGAATTGTAGTTTTATTTTTTCTAATGTATAGTTTCAGATACATGAGTGCATTTTGAAATGCTCAATAACGAACACTTTGAATTTCTTAAGTTGTACTCAATAAAGAATAATAAGTATATAGCGTATTTAGAGGTTTGTGAGTCAGTTTAACACTAATGACAGCTTTCTTTTCATCAGTTCTTAATGCTTCTGGGGAAAACTTACTCCCTGATGTTGTATTTGTTAAAAAATACATTGATATCACAGTCTAATAGGGAATTCCAGGTGATTCAAGAAGCTGTCAATATAGCAGTGAAAATATTGCAGAAACCAGAATTCGTTGGCTATCCGCAAACCTCCCCCCCCCCCCGTATTTTTGTTGCTCACATTTATACATAATCAAAGAAGATTTTTAACCAATATTTTCATTTTTCATTTTTTACTGGACTCAAAAGTCTTATCAAATGTTACGAATGTAATTTTGATCATATTGATTATATAAAGAAACAGTTAATATGCTATCTTTTATTGCATGTCATTAGTTGTATTTATATTTATTTATAAGAATTATGAATTACTTCACTCCAGAGGCTCTAAGCAGCATACAAAATAATACAGTTGTCTCAGGTAAAAATAAAGAACCAGTGAGACCTTGTACTGAAGAAGTAATCTAGGAGTTGTAGGACTTCTTTATACTCATGTTAATATTGAAGGCCACTGTCCAAATTTATTTTTGATTAAGGTTAGAGTAATTGTATAATTTAAGAATTTGGAGCAATGTTCTTAACTATACAGCAAAAATAATCTTTTTTCATTTATAAATGCCTTAGCTGGTACATAGCTTGCATAATGTTAGGTATGAATCAATTTTCCTTTAACTGTGTTGTTGTTGCAGGAACTTGCTTGCATTAATACATCGAATGATAGAATTTGTGGTACGTGAAGGACCTATGTTTGAAGCCATGATCATGAATAGAGAAATCAATAATCCAATGTTCAGGTATTTAACATTTCCATTAGTTCTGTTTTGTATTATATAATTGTTGAATTGAATTTGTTACGTAGAAAATATTATTTTAACAGTTACTTTTTGTTTTGATTTTGAAACTTTGCAATACTTTTTACCTTACTTTTAGGATGTCTCATTTTTCTTTGCAGTTATTTATTTTGTTTCTACTCTGCTTTCTGTTTAGATTTTTATTTGAGAATCAGACTCCAGCTCATGTATACTACAGATGGAAGCTTTATTCAATTCTACAGGTAGGAAATGTGTTTACATCTATTTTAGTATTATTAGGTTAACTCTGCTTGCTGGATGACTGAGGGCTTAAATAGAAGAGAGGTATCTTAAAAAATTAGAAATACTTTTTTGCAGGTCCAGCACTTTTTTTACCTTATTTAAAATGTTTGTTCTTACTTGTTAGGGTGATGCTCCAACCAAATGGAGGACTGAAGACTTTCGCATGTTTAAAAATGGTTCCTTTTGGAGGCCACCCCCTTTAAATCCATATCTCCATGGCATGTCTGAAGAACAGGAACCTGAAGCATTTGTGGAAGAGCCAAGCAAGAAGGGTGCACTTAAGGAGGAGTAAGCATCTTTAAAGAGCCTAATGTACCTAACTTTTCTCTAGACCTAAAACAGACCATCTACAGTATTCCCCTATATTTAATAATACCCAATATTCAAATTCCATTATAAGAAGATCTAATTGTATGTTTTCTTTTTGGAGCAGCATTTCATAATCCCTTAATCAACTTTTTTGGTTGCTGACTAAAGATGAAAGAATATGGTCTTAGTTTCAGTAAAATCAATCTAATACCAGATTGTTTTTAGTTACTTCAATTCTGAAATATAATATACACAACTCATTTATAAATATAAAGGAAAAGATGTTGCTAAGTGTTCTAAAAATTTGAAACTGAAATTTTAGACAGAGGGACAAATTAGAGGAAATCCTGCGTGGGTTAACACCGCGTAAGAATGATATTGGAGATGCAATGGTTTTCTGTCTTAATAATGCTGAGGCTGCTGAAGAAATAGTGGACTGTATTGCAGAGTCATTATCCATCTTGAAAACGCCACTCCCTAAAAAGGTACGTTTGATCTCTACGTGATTTTTATTCTCACTGACATTGAATTGGTGTTTATTTAATAACTATGAAAGGACAATTAACATCTTTTACTAAATCAATATTTTCTTGATTCAAAGCTAAAATCTGTTAATGGCCATAATCATATTATTATAATACAAATTTCAGCTTGTTTCCTTTTCAGGAAAAAAAATCAGTGATCATTTTTAAAGTTTTAACATTATTTAATTTTTCATGTGTAGAAATTTATCTGATAGTTTGGTATATTTGAACAGCACTTGGTACTGCATTACATTTTTTAGAAAATGATTTTTTTCTAAGTTATCTACTGTAATTGTATTGTTTTACACTCCTGTTAATGTGGTAAAATGTTTCTTTTTAATACAAATGAAATTAGCAGTGGTTAACTTGATTCTATATTTTTTATAGATTGCAAGATTATATTTGGTTTCTGATGTGTTGTACAATTCTTCTGCAAAAGTTGCCAATGCTTCATATTACAGAAAATTGTAAGTATAAAGTTTTAAACTCGTTTGAAAAAAAATACTACTTGTGGGCATTAACATTTGCATAGCTATTTGGTTGCTCTATATTGACACTTAACATAATCTGCAGGAATTGCCACATTTGCAAAAAAAAAAGAAGCGTGCATTGCATTTTGGCCAATGAAGCATTTTTGTCTGTTGACTTTTCTCCTCTGGTCAGTTTAATTTTTCTGCTGTAACTTGCAGTTAGAGATAGTTAAAGAGTATTATTTTACTATTGTATTTTTTACATGTATATGTGCACATAGAATATATTTTTAATGATGGATTAAAATACAGTTATAAAGCAGCTATTGCCAGAGCTCCAAGTAATAGATCCATCACGTGACTACTATATTCTAGAGTCTTAAGACTTATTCATAACTTGACACCATTTTCCAACTAGGTGTTCAGAGTTTCTTTGCATGAAAACTTGGGGAAATATTTATGTAATTCTTCATTAGGTTGGCTGACTTTCACAGTGCAGTTCTTTGTACTATAAAATGTCTAACATATGAAAACTGTCTTTTCAGTTTTGAGACAAAACTATGTCAGATATATTCTGATCTGAATGCTACCTACCGAACAATACAAGGCCATTTACAGTCTGAAAACTTTAAGGTATGTGCATGGTTATTGTTGACGTGACATGAGCAGAATGCCTCAGTATTTATATAGTTAACAAATTTTCAAGGAGGACATAAAATATATTCAATGTGGCCTATACATACAATAAAATAACAAATGCATAATATAAATGGCAAAATAAACATAGGCATTTATGTATCATCATTTAAAATATTAGGTGAAAATTATCTTTGCCAGTATCCAAAACATTAATATTGTTGATGCCAGGGCAAACTCTTTCTCTCTTCAGAGAGAAATTTGTAAGGAGATTGCCACAAATGTGAATTCCCTCATTAGAAAGTTAGATTATAACCTGCTTGAGCAATAATTATAAGAAATAAAGACTAGATAAAGAATAAGAATTTTTAACAGATTTGAAAAGGCAGTGGCTTTCTCCAGAAAAATGTTCTCATTAGTTCTAATTTAGTTCTAATTCTGAGGATCTATTTTTTACCAAATATTGATAGCTGTGAAGGCGTAGTAGTTAGAATACAGTATTTCAGATAACTCTGTCCACTGCCAGGAATTTGGTCCTCACTGGCTCAAGGCTGATTCAGCCTTCCATCCTTACAAAATTGGTAAAATGAGGACCCAGATTTTTGGGGGCAATATGCTGATTTTGTAAAACAAGAGGGTGCTACAAAGCAACGCACTATGAAGCGGTATGTAAGTCTAAATGCTATTGCTATTTTCAATTTTCCTAAATTAGTTTTGCTTTGACCTCAAACTGATTATTAAATAAGAAATTTATATACATGAAATTACAGTACTTCAGTGGTCTGAATTGATGCTTTCATATTAGGTGAGAGGACAGATATCAAGTATTTTCTAGACCAAGCTGTATTTAACCATCTTGTTTTTTTTTAATGTTCTCTATTGAAAAAGACATTGAAACTACAAATAGTACAATCAGCATCTCATGGTTTATCGTTGTTTTCCAGTCAAAATTAGCAAATCCATCAAAGCAGGAGTGACTATGCTATAAAGGCACATGCTAAATAGATGTATAGCCTTGTATTTATTGTTAAAGTTCTTCTCAATACAAATGACTAGCATTGTTTACTACTTTTAGCAACGGGTAATGACATGCTTCAGAGCATGGGAAGACTGGGCGATTTATCCAGAACCATTTTTGATCAAACTACAGAATATTTTCTTGGGGCTTGTAAATATTATTGAAGAAAAAGAAACAGAGGTAAGTATAAGATAAGACCATTATTGATACTATTGATCTGGAAGCAAACGAGAACCTTAAAGGTAAAGGTAAGGAAGAGGTTTTGGCAGAGGTTTGTACTAGGACTCTAGAATATGAAGGCTTCTATCGGTTCCCAGTTGAAACTCCCCATTGATTTGAGGTTGCATAAACACATATTTTTCTGTTTATGAATGTTAACATTGTCCATACCTTTGCCTTTGAACTAGCTCATTTACCTGTTACGTATTGGAAATTGCTTGGAACCTGAAGCACGTGCATTGCCTCTTTATCAGTTTTCAGGTGTGTGTTTGGATGTGAGAGGGAGAGAGAATTCTAAAATATCTGAATGTTTGAAATCAGCCTCTCACCTCTTCCATATTATGGGTGCAGTTGGAAAATTAGGAACTTTAAGAGACATTGTTATGTAGGTATTTGTCTTAGCATTGTCCTAAATATATAGAACTTGCTTCAAGAGTTGTTAGAGCCAAGATTTTTTTGGTCTTATAGTCCTGCTGTTTCTTTTGGGTACAAAGAGGTACAGTTTGGAGATTGAATTAAAAGTTGCTTCATTTTGTAATTAAAGTGGAAGATACAAAATACTATGTGCTGCTTAAAATGATTGAATTTCTCTTACCATGAATATATTAGTTGCTGTTTATTTTGGAAATACATGTGTAAAATATGGAATATAGGAGATGGTCTAATATGTTTTTCTGATGTAAATCACAGATACTTAAAAGTATCTGTTATTTAATCTTGTGTGTCTTTAAGAAAAATTGTAATGAGAATAATTTCTGAGAATTTAAAACTTCATGAATATGAACTAGCTTTGCACAGTGAGGATTAGATTCTGTATTGGGTTGTACTCACTTGCACTGCATACATAGCATCATTGTAATGCATATATTCATGTGTTTGTAAGATTCACTCATTTTTTTCTTGAGCTTGAAAGGTTATGTGATTTGGGGTTTATAGCGCAGATGTTTTGAAGGGTAGGCACATAAATATGTTTTTCTTCTGTTTGGTGGATGAGAAATTGCTTTAGATATGAACTGGCCCAAATTAAGAGACCTATGTAAGGGTTTTGAATTAAAGTCACAAGCTGAAAAATCCTATGTGATGAAATGAAGAAGTAAGGACTTGAGAAAATACTTGGATTATATTTATCTCAGTGTATGTTTTATTCTCAGGAAGTACCTGATGATCTTGATGGAGCTCCCATTGAAGAAGAACTTGATGGTGCTCCACTAGAAGATATGGATGGAATTCCTATTGATGTCGCTCCAATTGATGATCTTGACGGAATCCCTATTAAATCAATTGATGATGATCTTGATGGAGTACCTTGTAAGGAATGATCTAATTTAGCACGTATTCAGAAGCATACATCTTATAAAATTATGTTACATGCAAATGAAAAACATAATATTTTCTAATTACAATATTTATTAGATTCAATTTTAATGCAGATAATTGTAGGCTATATTTAAGGAATAGCAAATCAATATAGTAAATAACGTTATTCTGAAGAAAGATCTTTCATGCAGAATTAATTTTGAAAGCATATGAAAATTGATCTAATGCAAAATAATATATGTTTTAAAATCTGCCTAGTTTTTTATTAACATTTCAGTTCTTGCAAATACCTATATTTAAATACAGCGTGGATTTGGATGTTAAAATTGGACATACAGGCCTTTCTAGGTATTATAATATTTATCTGCGCTAATGGACTTTTTAGTTGACATATTTTTATATGAAGTTACTATACCTTGGTGAATTCTGCCTGAATTTTCAGAATTATAGAATGTGCATGGTGAGATGAAGTTTGTCCAGGCAGAAACAGCCCTGGTATATTAGATCAGGGGTCCCCAACTCCTGGATGAGGCCGAGTACCGACCAGCAGCCTGTTCGGAACAGAGCCACAGAAGTAGTGGGCGAGCGCATGCAGCTCCTCTTGCTCAAGCAGTAGGCGAGCATACACATGAAGCTCCATTTGTGTGAACATTGTGCATGTGTGCCCCACTTATACAAATGGAGTTGCATGCACACACATGCTCGCCCCCGCTCATGCATAGCCATCCCCCCCCCCATCATTCTACAAAGCCAAAAAGGTTGGAGACTACTATCTTACATTACTTCACCTGTCTGAATTTCTTCAGACCCCAGATTTTCTCTGGATGATTGAGAGTTCCTCCAGAACTGTTTTTGGCAGCATTCTGAATTACAGGGAGAAGGCAAACTAAAAGAGTTTCTTTTGTGGGAGCAGAAGTTTGCTTGTAGAACATTTAGTGCAACTTATGAGGGGGTCAATTCTGTTGAACATGTTGGAGCATACTTTTCACTAAATATGCAGATAGATTTCTTCTACCTTTCAGGGTAATCTGGGGAACATTAAAAATCTTAAATTTGGATTTTCTTATTGAGGTGCTATAAAATAGAGCATACTTAGGGGTTGTATTACATCATGTTTTGCGTAATTCGTTTATTCAATAGTGGATGGATCTGAAGAATCTAAAAAGAATGAGCCAATATTTAAAGTTGCCCCTTCAAAATGGGAAGCAGTTGACGAATCTGCGCTTGAAGCTCAAGGTTAGTTCCTATTTAAGTTCTATTGTTTCTTTTGTTTGCTGATATTATTAAATATTGTCAGCATTTCATGCTTAATATTAATCAAATAGTACACAGATACCACTCATACTCTTGAGTTAATGCCATTAAATAAAAGTTTAGGAAATTACAAGAATTTAGAATATCTACAAATTTTTCTTAAAATGCTTATATATTGACATTTTTATAAAATAATTAATTGTCATCCTAGCGGTAACAACATCTAAATGGGAGCTGTTTGACCAGCATGAGGAATCAGAGGAAGAAGAAAATCAGAAGTAAGACTATTTTCCCGTAGTTTACCTTAAGCATAATAAATGGAATAAAAATGTTTTGTGATTTTCATAAAACAATAGAGTTTCTTGGTTACTTCTGGAGCCTATATAAGGGATAGTAGTAGAATGCATCATGTTGTCTTTGAAGCAAGTTTCATCTTCTAAGATGAAGGGATCTTTTCACTGTACATTTGGGAAGAATGTCTCTTTCTAGAAAAGGGAGAAACACTGGCTGTGTAGAGTATGCATTCTGGATATATTTCTTAGGCTGTCTTAGGTTTTGGCATTGTAGTGTACATTTGTTCACCAAGCTCACAACATGCCTCTCTGAGCTGGCTTTGAATATGAAAACACCTTTCATTATCAGAATTATAGTGGATGCTCTTGGATTTTAGACAGGACTTCATATCACTACAGTCCACAATGTCAAAGTTCACTGATA
The DNA here is from genome assembly GCA_032468155.1 of Oxyrhabdium leporinum. Classification (NCBI taxonomy): domain Eukaryota; kingdom Metazoa; phylum Chordata; class Lepidosauria; order Squamata; family Cyclocoridae; genus Oxyrhabdium; species Oxyrhabdium leporinum. Next base: position 12,210 of record JANHFL010005755.1, on the reverse strand, counting down.
GCTCCTAAACAGTTGCCTAATAGGATGATAAATTGAAAACACATCCAGGTTAAAGTTAAAATAGAGCTTTGAATTATTAAAAGTGTCACATGTGCATGACAGTAGCTTTAGAATATGATGCTTATCATTAACAGTTGAATATTACAAATTTTTGATAGAAGTGGGACTCCATTTCTAAGAAACAAAGTCAGATCCAAAAATGCCCTATCCTTTTCATTATCTTTAATATCCCTCTTTTTGTATATGACATATGGAATTATTTTGAAGTTTACAACCCAGAACGCCCTCTGAATTATCTGAATAATTTTAGGCTGTATAAAATGCTTCTCAAGATGCTCTAGTCTCTGTTTCTCAAATTTTCCAATCCCCTGTGACCGTATGTGGTATATGTATTTCTATCCATTCCCACCACTATCACATATCTATAATGAGATTAGAGTAAGAGAGATATTCAACAGGCTTTGTGGTTAAGTGGGGATTTCAACCCTTAGTTCTCCAATCTTAGACCAGGTTTCTGCCACTGTACAACATCTTCAATTCCTCTCTTATATTGTAAATGTTGACATCAGTATGTTCTGATTAAGTCCTATCTCCCACTCCTTAAATGCTGTGACTTATTCTATGTCTCCTGGGGCAAAACTATGATATTATGCTTGTCAACGTTCCATCCAAGCTCCAATAACTCAGCACCCAGATAAGGATTTATCCAAGTAAGAATTTATTAAAGAAACCATGTTGGCACATCTGGAAAAAACCTGACTCTGAAGTCCCAGGTTTTTCCACACCCAAAAGAAATCAAAGATCCACCTCCAGACCATCATCAAAGGTCACATTCTCCAATCCTCTCTCGAAGCCAACTTCCCCTTTCCTCTTGTCACTCCTCTTCCAAGTGCTGTTAGGATGGCTGTGATACACTTGAAAAGAATGTTGTTTTGACTACTAACCCCTCTAAGTGTATGAGAAATAACCCCTCCCTAATTCCCATATACCAATCTCTGGCAGCCTGCAGAGGCCTCGCAATTATGGCTTCCAGGGCTGACAATGCTATTACACTGTATTGCATTTAAAATGTTTGGATTTATAATCTTAACAGATTTTATATCTAATAAGCTTTACCTTTTATGCTGTCTGTAGGTATGAAGAAGAAACAAAAAAATACATTGCTTTCCTTGTCCTTTCCTTCCCCTTAACTATATTTTTTTTTAGTTTTTAAAATTGAATATAGTTTGTATAATTGAAATACAAAGTGATAGGAAGTACATATTCTTGGAGTCCCATCAGTGTGCTTTTATTTTATGATAAATACTTTCTTAGGAAGTGCTGTCTGTTGCAAATCTTTCTATTATGAATAAATTAAGAGAATCATGGTGTTATTTCTGTTATTTTAAAGCCAAGAAGAAGAAAGTGAAGATGAGGAGGATACTCAAAGTTCTAAATCTGAGGAGCACCACCTTTATTCCAATCCTATTAGAGAAGAAATACCTGATTCAAAGTCGTCAAGCAAATTCTCAGAAATGAGTGAGGAAAAGCGTGCCAAACTCAGAGAGATTGAGGTGTGTTTGTGAAAGCATAATTTGTGTCAGTGGTGATAAATGAAATCAAGTGATCAGCAAAATGGTTTAACAATGAAAATAATGCCAACTTCCCCTCTTTCTGACAGTTAATTTGAAGTCTTTAGTCCTTTAGAAAGTTTATTTATAGATATGTACATTTAAATTTTTTGAAAATATTTATAATTAAACTTTGTAAAAGACCGAATAGATATTATTCACTTATAAGTCCCCTTAAATCTAAAATATATACAATATATTTTATAGAATTAATATTTAAAAGTTTTGATCCCCACGTGCACCACTCAGATCTGAAGCGAACAGGATTTTTTTTTACTTGATAGCAAATAGGAAAAATCATTGAATAAAGAAATGCTTTAGTCATAATCAGTGAAGAATTATAAGTTAATTAAAGTACCTTCTCAGATTATTTTAAACATGTATGCTTAAACATGCTTTCTAAATAAAAAGGTCCATTGAATAATACTTCTATTGTGTAGTATATAATAGAATTTTGACCCTTATTTAAGCATTTAAAGTGTATCTAAAACTAGTTGAGAATTGGGAAAATGATTATTTTCTTCTCTTTAAAACACTGTAGCTATCTTTAGGTATAATATAAGTTAATCCTAACTTTATATCAATGAGTCTTAGGTGATGTACATTGTGCTTCCTATCTAATATGAACACAGAGAGAGAAGTACACTGAGAAACACTCATATACAGTTCAACCTTGTACCTGATCTCCAAACTATAGTTACTGAAGCAAGGTAACTTCAAAATACATGAAGTTGGCTTGTTTCATTAGATAAATGAGCTTCTGGTCTCATGACGATGATGGAAGAGGGGGGGGAAAAGAAAGAAATAAAGTAATGTAACAGTAATACTATTTTATGTAGTTTTAGATCCATAGTTTTAACAAGATCGTTAAAAACTTGAATCTTGTTATGGGTATTTGTAATTGCAGAGCTGCTTAGAAGAACGTTTCAGCCATATATGTCACAGTTAAGATTAAATTAAAACAGTATTCTGCTTTTCTGCCTTTTACAAACTTGCATATAAGTGTTTTTTTTAAAAAAATATGTTTTTCCTCAGTTGAAAGTAATGAAGTTTCAAGATGAATTGGAATCTGGAAAAAGACCGAAGAAGCAAGGCCAGAGTCTTCAGGAACAAGTTGAACATTACCGTGACAAATTGCTCCAGAGAGTAAGCAGTGCTTACAATTTAGAATTTTACATTAGTTTTCAGTAGCTTGGATGAAGTATCTTAATAATAATACTTCCACCACTACCCTTTAACTATGGTATAATGTGACTTGTATGAGTAGTGAACTCAAGTGAGTTCTTCTGCACACCCCACTCTGACTTCAGAAAATGACATAAAATGCAAAGTAAGGAACTTTAGTTGCTTGACATATAGCATATGTCCAAATTGGAAATAGTCTTAAAGTAAAAAAAAAGCATAACATACATTCTTTTATTATTTATTTGAAGAAACTATAGTTCAAATGAAAAAGAAATATTCTGGTTGGGATGGAATAAAATTGTAAGCTGCCCAAGAATCATCTTGTGTGCAGTCAAATCAAATTAATCAATATTAAATTCCTTTCCCACTAAACGGTATGAGATATTTTATTGTTTCCTTGCAACCATGCCAGAACAGGAGTAAAAAATATATGGTTATGCTTTTAAAAAAAATTGAAACATGGTTATAGGAAAAAAATCCTACTTTATGTAACACCTGTCCATAGCTCATTGCAGTTCATTGATACTCCTCTCAGATCATGGGTCAGTACAGCTTAATGTTGTGCACAGATTTTGTAATAGCTGTTCAGGATTTCAGAAAGTTATATCTTCCTATGTGGACATACTGACTCTTATAAGCAGTTGTATATCAAAATATTCTCTTTGTACAAAGCTGTGTTCTGTGATGTATGCTTAAAGCTGTGTTTATGTTAGAGTATGGCATAAAGACTCTGTTTTCAGTTAATAAGCAATGTGAATTCAGATAAAGATTTATTTCCACATAATACTTCTACTAAAAAAAAATAGTAATACATAATTTGCCTTATGTAAAGATACTTAGTCTCTCCTAGCATATAAAGTGACGGTTTCATACCAGTGCATTAAAGATGTTCAAAAAAATGTTGTTCCACTTAACTTTAATAAATCATTTACCACGGGGAAACAACTAGTGTTTGGCAAATAATTATCTGTTCAGTCAGGCAACACGTATTGAAAACACTGGAGATACAAACTCATAAGTAGTGTTAGGACCTACCTAGAAGAATTAATGATCTGATTCTCTGTCCCTGTTTCACACCCTTGGTTTTTTTATATCAGTTTCCATTTGGAAAACTAACTTAGTTAAGGTTGAAATCATGAGTTCTTCAGAAGAAGTCATTGAACAGAGTCTTTGAACTAATCTGTCAGAGATATTCCAACAGATTCTGTACTTAGGAGAGCTTGGACTCAATGATCTCTAAGGTTACTTTCATGATTCTGTTATATTTTACATGTAGGAAAAAGAAAAAGAACTGGAAAGGGAAAGGGAAAGAGATAAGAAAGATAAAGAGAAATCTGATTCAAGATCCAAAGAGAAGAAGGAAAAAGAAGAATGTACACCAACAAGGAAAGAAAGGTATAATGTTTAAACAAATTAATATGCCTTATTGCAGTTACATTTAAGGGCCTAAGCATTTCATAATAACACTTTTTAAACTTTCTGTCCCTATTTTTCTCTTCCTTGTACTCTTCTATTCCTATATATAACATTTTAGACTGTAATTTCTTTTTATGTTTTACAAAAATATGTGCATTATGAAAGATGTTATTTTTCTTGTTCCATTAATTTATATTTTTATAGTTCCAGAATCCTAGCCCATTACAATTAATGTTTACAAATAGAGGTCTGGAAGTATTTAATATTATTAAAATTTTATTTTTTTCCCAAAAAACAGTTTGACATTCCCAATAACACAATTTCACTATTTGCAAATATACAATTTTTGTTTGTGCTTTGCTTTTTCAAGCTATGCATGGCCACCCCACCCCCACCCCCCCAGATATACCTATTAACCCCAAGTGATATTATAGTTTATGTGGATCATCCCAGCTTGGTAAAAATCTGTTTGGGCAACTCAAAATCTTTTATGCCACAGTGTTTTTCCAGACCTACAAGACTTTTTTGGACATTTTAATTGGCAAATAAATTAAGTCCCAAACTTTTTAAAATACACTATGCTTCAGATGTGATAATTTCCACTGTTTTTGCAAAAGGAAAAGACGACATAGCATGTCACCAAGCCCATCACGCAGCAGTGGAAGCAGGCGAGCAAAATCTCCATCACCAAAATCTGAACGATCTGAAAGGTCTGAAAGATCTCATAAAGAAAGTTCACGTTCTAGATCTTCCCATAAAGATTCTCCTAGAGATGCCAGTAAAAAAGCCAAGAGGTAAACCACAGCTTGTTTTACAGTTCAAATTGTCATTTATTTTGTTATTTAGTGCCATTTATAATCATTTAAATTTTTATTTAATAATAAGATTATATACTGTAATAGGCAGGATTGAACCAGCATACTATGGTTCAGGAGAGAAGATTAAGAGGAATTAAAGGTATGAAGATCTGGGGATTAATTGGAAAGTTTAAAGATGGAAAAACTAAAAAAGCCCAACTAAACAATATGTAATTTATACTGGCTTGAGTCTTGATTTTAATGATGGCAGAAAAATTGAGGCAGCACAGACAATTTAACCTCCCCTTGGAAGGCTTATTTCAACCTACTGTGTGTGCATGCTTATTATTGGGACCCTAAAACAGTTAATTAACCCAGACAACCAGCACCTGAAAATTAAATTAAATTTAAAACTGACCCAATTTTGCAAAGGTTAAAGTTAGTCTATTCAAGGTAGCCATTTCTTGGAAATATTGAAATGCATATTGGATATTTTTGTGCTAGCAAAAGTAGCAAGAAAAAAAAAGTGTTTGAAAAACTCAGCTTCCCTATTACAGTACTTATTGCCCAACTGTTTTTATCGTATTCCTGCCTGGAAGGGGCTAGAGATGACATAAAGCCTTGCTAGTATTTTACTGATGAAAGCATTCATGGTACATGACCTGGAATTCCAGAATGGTGAATTTTATTCATCTGGTGTGATTGTGTGTACCTTAGCCACTGGTAAGAAGATTAGACTGATATAATTGAATTAACGAAGCACGTTGCGGGAACATGAAAACTATGAATCTCTGCAGCAGTATGCTGTTTAATTTTATATACATACATGTTGTTCATTGAGATAGGAAGAATTCTGTATAGCAATATCGTCATAATCTTAATTTTTGATGTGATTGAACATTGTACTAAACCAGTTAAAATAGGCCTTATTTGTATGAAAGTTGGAAAATAAAAGGCAAAGAAGAATCAGGGTCATATTGCAAACTTGGAGTGACTAAAGTATATTAAAGAGAAAATTGAATGTAAAATTAAGAGGGAAAGCAGTATGTTATGTGCAGAGGTAATTGAGAAAGGCAATAAATAAAAGATTCCATAATTAAAAACAGTTCTATGATTCAACTCTTAACAGGTGAGCTTGAACATTTGAGAGAGGCATTTTAATAGCTATCCTGGTTCATGTGATGCACCTTTAACATGAGATTGTTATGCATATTTATTTAAATTAAGTCACTGCTAAGTTTAGTGGTAACTTTTATCAATGGATATTTCAATGATATATCAATGGATAGGATTGCAACCTAAATGAATTTCTGTTGATACATATAATATACACATGTTGTTTTTAAATTCTAGTTTCATGTGAAACCCAATTTAGTATAGCATTATCAATTGTCTTCCTGTAAAGCATTAAAAGCATAGTTAGAAATTGAATGAGAAAATTATTAACATCAGTTAGTTTATTTTTAGGTCACCATCTGGTTCAAGGACACCAAAAAGATCAAGAAGATCACGATCCAGATCACCTAAAAAGTCAGGGAAAAAATCCAGATCTCAATCTCGTTCTCCACACAGATCTCACAAGAAGTCAAAGAAGAGCAAACACTGACAAACTGTTAATTTTTATGATGCTGTCACTTACTGGAAATGCGGTTTTGTTTTTGTGCCTGAACAGTCTGTTAAACAAACAAATGAAAAAAGCATTCCTTTTTTTGTGTGTGAATGCACGTGTATATTCATGAGTAACTGCATTGGTAGACCTGTCAATGTTTTATATTGTACAAAACCTTCATTGTGGCTATTTCCCAGAATGAGATTTTGTGTTTAGAAACTTCATCAGAAATGTGTGTAACAGATCTGCTGGCAGTAGTGATACTTTGTTTTAGAATATTGTGAGTTAGGAGAAACCCCCATAATTGTTTCCCTCATCCTTTTTTTTTTGTAGCTTTGACATTTTGAATTAGATTTGAAATAAAATCTGAAAAGGAAATGTAAAAAAAAAAGTGTTTCCTTGTTCTACTCCATTGATTCCCCTTCCCTTTAACTTCCTATCACACAGGGCTACCAATGCAAACCTCTTAAAACAGACTTTTCCCATCTGTTCATCAAGTTAGATTGCTCTTCAATTATGTTGGGATCTGCCATAGAAACATTGCAGTGAATCTGAAGAGATGAAGACTGTATAACTTTTCAGTACAAATTATCTGGTGAAATGCTTATTCTGGGGCTGTACCTGAAATTTCCAATCAGAGTTTACTCTAAGCTTAGATTTTTGGCAACTAGTGAAGATTGGCTTTTGCTTGTCCATACTTCCAAAACCATATGATTGTTTGGAGAAGAGGGATTATCACTGTTGCAACTCCTTCCTATTTGTGTGGTGCTATAGATGTTTGAGCAACAAAACACACAATAAAAAGGGAAAGTAGGTTGTCTCTGAAGATCTATTTCCAAGCTTTCCTTCTTTTCACTGATTCTTTAAACTGTTGAGCCATTTATCGCATCACATCCATGATTAGAATAGATTTTAAATCTCAATTTTTAAATTTAAATTGCGGAAATTTTAATAAACACTTCTCGCTTTTCTGTTGTACAAACTCTTCATGCATGCATTTCTCCCCTGCATCTAAGATGTAAAGAAATTTTTATTTGAACAGTTCTGTCATTTTTCATAGGAATATTACCAGAAATATTGTTCTTCATAGTACATGAAGAGCTTTGTTGACATCTAGATGAAATAGTGTTAAGACCTCAGTATTAAGTGTATGGGTTTCTTTTCATGAAAGCTATGATAAGAAAACAATATATTTCCTATCCCAACAAATATCTCAAAATCAACATAAGAGAAACACATAATGAATTGTCTTTATAAAATCAGTTTTATTTTGGAGGATGACCTTGTAAATGCATTTTTGTACTGAATTCATTCTTTGGATGTGCAGATTGTTGAAAGAGTAGCAGAATTCAGATTTTTTAACTTGTGTCTTTTTCTAATATAATTGTACTACTTCCCCCTATTGTGGTCCTTTAGTTTTGGATGTTCTTTTGTTTTAATCTGTTTTAAATTTTTGGCATAGCATATCCTTTAAGTCATTTTATTTTTTCCATAAATAAAAACAACAAAGGTTCACTGTTTATTTACTAAAGGAAAGGACAATTGTAATAAACATGCAGAGTTTAAAGGGAACTGGAGTCCAGTGAAGCATTATTTATAATTATGTTAATGTATCAATTCATTTATATAAAAGTATCTAGCTGTCTTGTAAAAAAGGTCTGGCTACTTCTGCTATATATAAGATTTTAACATTCATAGTAGTTCAGCTTTTAATATGGATCTTTGATTAATGGAAATATCTAAAATTTATACCTTCCATGTCCTTTTTAGCGTCAAAACGTCATCCAACAAGCTTCTAGAAATTCTTTTGATTTTTTAAAGTGCAGAACTTACCAGACTAGTTAATTAATCTAGTCAATTCAAGCAACAAATCAACTAAAAATTATATATCACTACACAATACATGCTTTATTCAAGAAATTCAAAATAATATACAACTTAAAAGTGTTGGAAATAGTAGAATTACTTTTTTCAGGAATTCAATGACATGTCATACTTTGTCTGGACTTTTATTCTGCCTTCTCTCAGATTACTTTAGATCAATGTCCTCTGTAAAATGAGAGAGAGCGATATCTCAGCTGATCAAGGCTAAACAAAGAAAGACATGATGGCTATTTTTTTTTAACTGTAATTTCTACAGCTTTAGTACTGCCTGTTATTTAAAATGCTGGAAAACCTCAAAATACATAATCTGAACTTCAAAGGTCAATAAAAATTACTCATTGCAAGTTACAAATGTAAGGTATTGTAAGAACAAATGAATTTGATTTTTTTGCACTGGCTCTTGGCAGCTTATAGGTTTTTTAAAGAGTATATATATGCAAAGAAAAGTTAATTATTTCTGGAGTGCAATTGTATACTTCAACTGCAAGAAAGATGGTGGTGGGGGATAACCAAAGAAAAAATGACATATTTAAAGAAAGCCTTTAGAAGAAGAGAAGAAAAAGTAGGGGAAATGTTTCAAGTAAGATGCTATATTCTCATGAAGCACACAAACCATAAGATTCCCCAGAGGCTTACTCCATTTTCTGTTTAATTTGTTCCTGGCTTAGTGACCAAAACCATGAGTCATGGTGGTGCAGTGGTTAGAGTACAGTACTGCAGGCTACTTCTGACTGCTGCTTGTCGGCTGCCTGCAATTTGGCAGTTCGAATCTCACCAGGCTCAAGGTTGACTCAGCCTTCCATCCCTCCAAGGTCAGTAAAATGAGGAGCCAGAATGTTGGGGGCAATATGCTGACACTGCAAACTGCTTAGAGAGGACTAAAGCAGTGTAAAGCGGTATGTAAGTCTAAGTGCTATTGCTAAAACAGCGACCTGTGAGTTGTCTTTTGAAAATGTGATTGGTGTTTAGGTCCTAATTGGTGCATGTTGGCTTGCCACGAACGTCAAAAACAAGGGACCACTGTGACAGATTCTGGAAGCAGCATGGTATTTTTTATACTCATTGATAACTTGCTTGCCTTCCTATCATGAAGTTAAAATAATACTTAGCAAATCTTCCATTCAAGCAGTAGGAGACTGGATTAACTGCAATCAATTTGTGCACACCATATTGTGCTTTTAAACCAGAGTCCTGATCTTTCATATCAGTCTGGCAGCTCTGCCTTTTAAAGCTAACATTTATTTAGCTACTTTAAAATTCTCTTCATTTATTAATGTAAGCAGTATGTCAGGGAAACATCAAAAATCAAGAATAGGCTTAAAAGCATGACTTGAATAAGTGGGGCACTATGAAGTGGTAAATCCACTGTTTGATATAGCAAATCAAATGTGAAGTTTGGATGTATGTCTAAATATTCAGGAAATTCCATACAACAGCAAATTGGTTATGCATACTTCTAGGTTGGGGTGGTGGACACATTCTTGAAGCAAGGCCTGAAGAAACTTGAAATCTGGAATAGATGTAAAAGTTAGAAATATTTGATTGATAGAAGGAACATGCCTGCTACACACTTCGGTGTGCCGGTGAACTACTGATATAAGTTATAGCTATCACTACAATTAGTTCAATCATTACATCATTTCTACTTTTGTTATTTGCTTCTAACAAAAAAAAAACCCTTTTGCTAGGCCACAGGGGTTTCCATAAAGATGCACACATTTTTGAGAGTTTTTCCTTATAACACTAAATTGAACATAATATTCCTGTTTTTTATTGACAGACTGTTTTATAATGTTCTACTTTAAAGCAACAAAAAGCCTCCATAGGTTTAAACAGATATTGTTCCAATTTCTGCCTTTTAAAATTAATAATCATTGTTTTGATCTTTTGAATTTGTTCTTGAAACAATGGTATGGTAACATTCAGTTATAACATTCTGAAAAGCCTTTTCCAGTTAAGATTCCTCCTCCGAGCAATTTCACTGTTCCAGCCTTTAGAAATAAAAGAATTAGATTGAAATTTATTGAAATATGATTTACGGTTAAGAATTTGAGGCAAACTACCAGTTGAATGAGCCTTCAGAGCTTTCTCCTTAAATTATTAATTTAAAATATCTGAACATTAATTCCAGTTTCAGTCAATTCTTAGAATGCATTTCTAAGAATACACAGATAAAATAAAACTCTTGTAGGAAATATTTCATTTTTACCAGGTTAAACAAAACTTATTTGCTATTCTGATGGGATTATTTTGGTCAATGTCCTTTTTTGAATTTCTTATAAACTTAATTTTTAAAGTTGCCTCAAGATGTCATCATAGTCACACACATCATGTCATTGAACTCATAATGGCAAATTTATATTGAGAATAAAAAATGCTTTTAAGTGATTTGGGGTATAATTTTTCACTTTACCAACATTAATGGTATCAAGATAATTAAAATATGTAGGCAGCTGTGCTGATCTATAGCATATTACACAATAGATTAAGATCAGTTATTAAAGCATCTGAATTCTGTTCACAACTACAATATGTCTCAGATTGGTGTCACATGAGCTTCCCCGGGGACATTTTATTGTAAAAGGTATCAAATCTCAGGATCCTCCCACCAACCTGGCTAACTTCAGAATACAGACGGAAAATGTCAAAATAGGATTTGAAGAAGACCTTTGAAGGTGATAAAATTGAAGGAAACATAGGTTATTATCTATCCGTTACTCATAGCACCTTGCAATTTAGGTGAATCAGCATTGTAATATCACCTTAAATATGATTCATTTCAGATGTGTATCAAAATAAAGAACTGGAATTTGAGAATACAAACATTCACCAACATCAAATGTATCAATATTCCATTTAGAGAGCACAAACAAGTCATATCTTTTCCTAATTAGTTGTCTCACAATTGTCTTCATAACAGTGTCTCAGATACTGGCAGTGTCTCAGATACTGTCTCAGTCATCTGGCAGCCATGAGGACCATCTTCCCACTGCCACTAAGGAGATTAGAAGGCTGCCATTTTCCATCTATCTGCCATTTGTTGTTTGGGATGATTGGCTTTTTATGGAACAGCTTGCCCCTGAAGTGAGTATGTCCCCATTCTCATGACTCTCCAGAAATTGGTAAAAATCGGCTTTTCTGGAAGAGCTTGGGGAATTGATTGTGAAGTAATAGCTGCCAATTGGCATTTTTGTATTATTTTATTACTAACACAATAAAATTATACTATTAATAAATAATATAGTAGGTCTACACTGCCTTGAAAAAGATCTTAGAATAGCAAAAGACTTGTTCTGCTGCAAAAAAAAAATTACATGGGTACATCTGTGAAATCACCGGGAGTAGAGATCAATTGGGATGAGATTTCTGTTCTTGAATATTTTATGATTTACTGTGTTCCATGGCAATTGTGACTTTCTCCAACTGTGTTCACCAGTCATCCAGTATGAAAAGCTGTGAAAGGCTGTAGTTTCTAAAAGAACAAGGAGCACAGTTCTATCAAATGTTTTCCATTTCAAATCACATTCATTTCTCTGGAAAACACTGGGTTTTTCTCATTGATTTCAGTAAGCTTAAGAAATATATAGCTTAAACATTTTCTATTGTGGCTTAATTTACATTATATCATGACCATAAACTATCTATCTATCTATCTATCTATCTATCTATCTATCTATCTATCTATCTATCTATCTATCTATCTATCTAT